>JBAPLH010000333.1:0-24238 GCA_037897445.1 Ceriops zippeliana | reverse complement strand
TTGCTGTCCGTACTAATGTTATGTTGTTTAACTCATGAATAATGATATAAATTCAATTCGCAAAAAGCTAAAAAGGATTGCCTCTTGTCCCAAAGACCATTTTTTTATGCAAAGACTATGAAACTATCTTTTGTGTCTTGCTTAATGATTATATTCATTGTGAAATCAATGCCAATGAACCCTCTATTCAATGAATTCGTTCAATTCCAACAAACAATAGTGTCATTGTTCTTTATTAGTATTTCTCATTGATATTAAACGTTAAATTCCAAGAAAAAGGAGTCTCTCCCCATCATTTCTAGTCAATGAGGTTCTTTTTTTTGATTCCAAACACACTTTTTAATACTGCGATCATAAAATTAACAACTATGGCAAAACTATCTAGTATATTATTTAAAATAAACAAGTCTAAACACCATTAAAACTCTAAATTTGTTTACTTATATCATCCAAAGCAGTCATTCGTCTTGGTTTGTTTTCGTGCGAATGTTAAGTGTTTTAATTCATGAATAATGATATATTCAAAAAGCTAAAAAGGATTGCCTCTTGCCCCAAAGACCATCTTTTATGCAAAGACTATGAAACTATCTTTTGTGTGTTGCTTAATGATTATATTCATTGTGAAATCAATGCCAATGAACCCTCAATTCAATGAATTCATTCGATTCCAACAAACAATAGTGTCATTGTTCTTTATTAGTATTTCTCATTGATATTAAACGTTAAATTCCAAGAAAAAGGAGTCTTTCCCATCATTTCTAGTCAATGAGGTTCCTTTTTTGATTCCAAACACACTTTTTAATACAACGATCATAAAATTAACAACTATGGCAAAACTATCTAGTATATTATTTAAAACAAACAAATCTAAACACCATTAAAACTCTAAATTTCTTTACTTGTATCATCCAAAGCAGTCATTCCTCTTGGTTTGTTGTCGTACTAATGTTAAGTTGTTTTAACCTCATGAATAATGATATATTCAAAAAGCTAAAAAGGATTGCCTCTTGCCCCAAAGACCATTTTTTATGCAAAGACTATGAAACTATCTTTTGTGTGTTGCTTGCTTAATGAGATTATATTTCATTGTGAAATCAATGCCAATGAACCCTCTATTCAATGAATTCGTTCAATTCCAACAAACAATAGTGTCATTGTTCTTTATTAGTATTTCTCATTGATATTAAACGTTAAATTCCAAGAAAAAGGAGTCTCTCCCATCATTTCTAGTCAATGAGGTTCTTTTTTTGATTCCAAACACACTTTTTAATACTGCGATCATAAAATTAACAACTATGGCAAAACTATCTAGTATATTATTTAAAATAAACAAGTCTAAACACCATTAAAACTCTAAATTTGTTTACTTATATCATCCAAAGCAGTCATTCGTCTTGGTTTGTTTTCGTGCGAATGTTAAGTGTTTTAATTCATGAATAATGATATATTCAAAAAGCTAAAAAGGATTGCCTCTTGCCCCAAAGACCATCTTTTATGCAAAGACTATGAAACTATCTTTTGTGTGTTGCTTAATGATTATATTCATTGTGAAATCAATGCCAATGAACCCTCAATTCAATGAATTCATTCGATTCCAACAAACAATAGTGTCATTGTTCTTTATTAGTATTTCTCATTGATATTAAACGTTAAATTCCAAGAAAAAGGAGTCTTTCCCATCATTTCTAGTCAATGAGGTTCCTTTTTTGATTCCAAACACACTTTTTAATACAACGATCATAAAATTAACAACTATGGCAAAACTATCTAGTATATTAATTAAAACAAACAAATCTAAACACCATTAAAACTCCGAATGTCTTTACTTGTATCATCCAAAGCAGTCATTCCTCTTGGTTTGCTGTCCGTACTAATGTTATGTTGTTTAACTCATGAATAATGATATATTCAATTCGCAAAAAGCTAAAAAGGATTGCCTCTTGTCCCCAAAGACCATTTTTTTATGCAAAGACTATGAAACTATCTTTTGTGTCTTGCTTAATGATTATATTCATTGTGAAAATCAAATGCCAATGAACCCTCTATTTCAATGAATTCGTTCAATTCCAACAAACAATAGTGTCATTGTTCTTTATTAGTATTTTCTCATTGATATTAAACGTTAAATTCCAAGAAAAAAAGGAGACTCTCCCATCATTTCTAGTCAATGAGGTTCCTTTTTTGATTTCCAAACACACTTTTTAAATACTGCGATCATAAAATTAACAACTATGGCAAAACTATCTAGTATATAATTTAAAATAAACAAGTCTAAACACCATTAAAAACTCTAAATTTGTTTACTTATATCATCCAAAGCAGTCATTCCTCTTGGTTTGTTTTCGTGCGAATGTTAAGTGGTTTTAATTCATGAATAATGATATATTCAAAAAAGCTAAAAAGGATTGCCTCTTGCCCCAAAAGACCATTTTTTATGCAAAGACTATGAAACTATCTTTTGTGTCTTGCTTAATGATTATATTCATTGTGAAATCAATGCCAATGAACCCTCTATTCAATGAATTCATTCAATTCCAACAAACAATAGTATTTCTCATTGATATTAAACGTTAAATTCCAAGAAAAAGGAGTCTCTCCCATCATTTCTAGTCAATGAGGTTCCTTTTTTGATTCCAAACACACTTTTTAATACAGCGATCATAAAATTAACAACTATGGCAAAACTATCTAGTATATTAATTAAAACAAACAAGTCTAAACACCATTAAAACTCTAAATGTGTTTACTTATATCATCCAAAGCAGTCATTCCTCTTGGTTTGTTTTCCGTGCTAATGTTAAGTGGTTTTAATTCATGAATAATGATATATTCAAAAAAAAGCTAAAAAGGATTGCCTCTTGCCCCAAAGACCATTTTTTATGCAAAGACTATGAAAACTATCTTTTGTGTCTTGCTTAATGATTATATTCATTGTGAAATCAATGCCAATGAACCCTCTATTCAATGAATTCATTCGATTCCAACAAACAATAGTGTCATTGTTCTTTATTAGTATTTCTCATTGATATTAAAACGTTAAATTCCAAGAAAAAAGGAGTCTCTCTCCATCATTTCTAGTCAATGAGGTTCTTTTTTTTGATTCCAAAACACACTTTTTTAATACAGCGATCATAAAATTAACAACTATGGCAAAACTATCTAGTATATTAATTAAAATAAAACAAGTCTAAACACCATTAAAAACTCTAAATTTGTTTACTTATATCATCCAAAGCAGTCATTCCTCTTGGTTTGTTTCGTGCGAATGTTAAGTGGTTTAATTCATGAATAATGATATATTCAAAAAAAGCTAAAAAGGATTGCCTCTTGCCCCAAAGACCATTTTTTTATGCAAAGACTATGAAACTATCTTTTGTGTCTTGCTTAATGATTATATTCATTGTGAAATCAATGCCAATGAACCCTCTATTCAATGAATTCGTTCGATTCCAACAAACAATAGTGTCATTGTTCTTTATTAGTATTTCTCATTGATATTAAACGTTAAATTCCAAGAAAAAGGAGTCTCTCCCCATCATTTCTAGTCAATGAGGTTTCCTTTTTTTGATTCCAAACACACTTTTTTAATACAACGATCATAAAATTAACAACTATGGCAAAACTATCTAGTATATTAATTAAAACAAACAAGTCTAAACACCATTAAAACTCTAAATGTGTTTACTTGTATCATCCAAAGCAGTCATTCCTCTTGGTTTGCTGTCCGTAATAATGTTAAGTGGTTTAACTCATGAATAATGATATATTCAATTCGCAAAAAGCTAAAAAGGATTGCCTCTTGTCCCAAAGACCATTTTTTATGCAAAGACTATGAAACTATCTTTTGTGTCTTGCTTAATGATTATATTCATTGTGAAATCAATGCCAATGAACCCTCTATTCAATGAATTCATTCGATTCCAACAAACAATAGTGTCATTGTTCTTTATTAGTATTTCTCATTGTTATTAAACGTTTAATTTCCATGAAAAAGGAGTCTCTCCCATCATTTCTAGTCAATGAGGTTCCTTTTTTTGATTCCAAACACACTTTTTAATACAGCGATCATAAAATTAACAACTATGACAAAAACTATCTAGTATATTAATTTAAAACAAACAAAGTCTAAACACCATTAAAACTCTAAATGTGTTTACTTTGCATCATCCAAAGCAGTCATTCCTCTTGGTTTGCTGTCCGTACTAATGTTGTTAAGTGGTTTAACACATGAATAATGATATATTCAATTCGCAAAAAAGCTAAAAAGGATTGCCTCTTGTCCCAAAGACCATTTTTTTATGCAAAGACTATGAAACTATCTTTTGTGTCTTGCTTAATGATTATATTCATTGTGAAATCAATGCCAATGAACCCTCTATTCAATGAATTCGTTCAATTCCAACAAACAATAGTGTCATTGTTCTTTATTAGTATTTCTCATTGATATTAAACGTTAAATTCCAAGAAAAAGGAGTCTCTCCCATCATTTCTAGTCAATGAGGTTCCTTTTTTGATTCCAAACACACTTTTTAATACAGCGATCATAAAATTAACAACTATGGCAAAACTATCTAGTATATTAATTAAAATAAACAAGTCTAAACACCATTAAAAACTCTAAATTTGTTTACTTATATCATCCAAAGCAGTCATTCCTCTTTGTTTGTTTTCGTGCGAATGTTAAGTGGTTTAATTCATGAATAATGATATATTCAAAAAGCTAAAAAGGATTGCCTCTTGCCCCAAAGACCATTTTTTATGCAAAGACTATGAAACTATCTTTTGTGTCTTGCTTAATGATTATATTCATTGTGAAATCAATGCCAATGAACCCTCTATTCAATGAATTCATTCAATTCCAACAAACAATAGTGTCATTGTTCTTTATTAGTATTTCTCATTGATATTAAACGTTAAATTCCAAGAAAAAGGAGTCTCTCCCATCATTTCTAGTCAATGAGCATCCTTTTTTGATTCCAAACACACTTTTTAATACAGCGATCATGAAATTAACAACTATGGCCAAACTACCAAGTATATTAATTAAAACAAACAAGTGTAAACACCATTAAAACTCTAAATGTGTTTACTTATATCATCCAAAGCAGTCATTCCTCTTGGTTTGTTTTCGTGGGAATGTTAAGTGGTTTAATCCATGAATAATGATATATTCAAAAAGCTAAAAAGGATTGCCTCTTGCCCCAAAGACCATTTTTTATGCAAAGACTATGAAACTATCTTTTGTGTCTTGCTTAACGATTATATTCATTGTGAAATCAATGCCAATGAACCCTCTATTCCATGAATTCATTTGATTCCAACAAACAATAGTGTCATTGTTCTTTATTAGTATTTCTCATTGATATTAAACGTTAAATTCCAAGAAAAAGGAGTCTCTCCCATCATTTCTAGTCAATGAGGTTCCTTTTTTGATTCCAAACACACTTTTTAATACTGCGATCATAAAATTAACAACTATGGCAAAACTATCTAGTATATTATTTAAAATAAACAAGTCTAAACACCATTAAAACTCTAAATTTGTTTACTTATATCATCCAAAGCAGTCATTCCTCTTGGTTTGTTTTCGTGCGAATGTTAAGTGGTTTAATTCATGAATAATGATATATTCAAAAAGCTAAAAAGGATTGCCTCTTGCCCCAAAGACCATTTTTTATGCAAAGACTATGAAACTATCTTTTGTGTCTTGCTTAATGATTATATTCATTGTGAAATCAATGCCAATGAACCCTCTATTCAATGAATTCGTTCAATTCCAACAAACAATAGTGTCATTGTTCTTTATTAGTATTTCTCATTGATATTAAACGTTAAATTCCAAGAAAAAGGAGTCTCTCCCATCATTTCTAGTCAATGAGGATCCTTTTTTGATTCCAAACACACTTTTTAATACAGCGATCATGAAATTAACAACTATGGCTAAACTACCAAGTATATTAATTAAAACGAACAAGTGTAAACACCATTAAAACTCTAAATGTGTTTACTTATATCATCCAAAGCAGTCATTCCTCTTGGTTTGTTTTCGTGCGAATGTTAAGTGGTTTAATTCATGAATAATGATATATTCAAAATGCTAAAAAGGATTGCCTCTTGCCCCAAAGACCATTTTTTATGCAAAGACTATGAAACTATCTTTTGTGTCTTGCTTAATGATTATATTCATTGTGAAATCAATGCCAATGAACCCTCTATTCAATGAATTCATTCGATTCCAACAAACAATAGTGTCATTGTTCTTTATTAGTATTTCTCATTGATATTAAACGTTAAATTCCAAGAAAAAGGAGTCTCTCCCATCATTTCTAGTCAATGAGGTTCCTTTTTTGATTCCAAACACACTTTTTAATACAACGATCATAAAATTAACAACTATGGCAAAACTATCTAGTATATTAATTAAAAAAAACAAGTCTAAACACCATTAAAACTCCAAATGTGTTTACTTGTATCATCCAAAGCAGTCATTCCTCTTGGTTTGCTGTCCGGACTAATGTTAAGTGGTTTAACTCATGAATAATGATATATTCAATTCGCAAAAAGCTAAAAAGGATTGCCTCTTGTCCCAAAGACCATTTTTTATGCAAAGACTATGAAACTATCTTTTGTGTCTTGCTTAATGATTATATTCATTGTGAAATCAATGCCAATGAACCCTCTATTCAATGAATTCATTCGATTCCAACAAACAATAGTGTCATTGTTCTTTATTAGTATTTCTCATTGGTATTAAACGTTAAATTCCATGAAAAAGGAGTCTCTCCCATCATTTCTAGTCAATGAGGTTCCTTTTTTGATTCCAAACACACTTTTTAATACAACGATCATAAAATTAACAACTATGGCAAAACTATCTAGTATATTATTTAAAATAAACAAGTCTAAACACCATTAAAACTCTAAATTTGTTTACTTATATCATCCAAAGCAGTCATTCCTCTTGGTTTGTTTTCGTGCTAATGTTAAGTGGTTTAATTCATGAATAATGATATATTCAAAAAGCTAAAAAGGATTGCCTCTTGCCCCAAAGACCATTTTTTATGCAAAGACTATGAAACTATCTTTTGTGTCTTGCTTAATGATTATATTCATTGTGAAATCAATGCCAATGAACCCTCTATTCAATGAATTCGTTCAATTCCAACAAACAATAGTGTCATTGTTCTTTATTAGTATTTCTCATTGATATTAAACGTTAAATTCCAAGAAAAAGGAGTCTCTCCCATCATTTCTAGTCAATGAGGATCCTTTTTTGATTCCAAACACACTTTTTAATACAGCGATCATGAAATTAACAACTATGGCTAAACTACCAAGTATATTAATTAAAACAAAAACAAGTGTAAAAACCATTAAAACTCTAAATGTGTTTACTTATATCATCATCCAAAGCAGTCATTCCTCTTGGTTTGTTTTCGTGTACGAATGTTAAGTGGTTTAATTCATGAATAATGAATATATTCAATTCAAAAAAGCTAAAAAGGATTGCCTCTTGCCCCAAAGACCATTTTTTATGCAAAGACTATGAAACTATCTTTTGTGTCTTGCTTAATGATTATATTCATTGTGAAATCAATGCCAATGAACCCTTTATTCAATGAATTCATTCGATTCCAACAAACAATAGTGTCATTGTTCTTTATTAGTATTTCTCATTGGTATTAAATGTTAAATTCCATGAAAAAGGAGTCTCTCCCATCATTTCTAGTCAATGAGGTTCCTTTTTTGATTCCAAACACACTTTTTAATACAACGATCATAAAATTAACAACTATGGCAAAACTATCTAGTATATTAATTAAAAAAAACAAGTCTAAACACCATTAAAACTCCAAATGTGTTTACTTGTACCATCCAAAGCAGTCATTCCTCTTGGTTTGCTGTCCGGACTAATGTTAAGTGGTTTAACTCATGAATAATGATATATTCAATTCGCAAAAAGCTAAAAAGCATTGCCTCTTGTCCCAAAGACCATTTTTTATGCAAAGACTATGAAACTATCTTTTGTGTCTTGCTTAATGATTATATTCATTGTGAAATCAATGCCAATGAACCCTCTATTCAATGAATTCATTCGATTCCAACAAACAATAGTGTCATTGTTCTTTATTAGTATTTCTCATTGGTATTAAACGTTAAATTCCATGAAAAAGGAGTCTCTCCTATCATTTCTAGTCAATGAGGTTTCTTTTTTGATTCCGAACACACTTTTTAATATAGCGATCATAAAATTAACAACTATGACAAAACTATCTAGTATATTAATTAAAACAAACAACTCTAAACACCATTAAAACTCTAAATGTGTTTACTAATATCATCCAAAACAATCATTCCTCTTGGTTTGCTGTCCGTACTAATGTTAAGTGGTTTAACTCATGAATAATGATATATTCAATTCGTAAAAAGCTAAAAAGGATTGCCTCTTGCCCCAAAGACCATTTTATTATGCAAAGACTATGAAACTATCTTTTGTGTCTTGCTTAATGATTATATTCATTGTAAAATCAATGCCAATGAACCCTCTATACAATGAATTCATTCGATTCCAACAAACAATAGTGTCATTGTTCTTTATTAGTATTTCTCATTGATATTAAACGTTAAATTCCAAGAAAAAGGAGGCTCTCCCATCATTTCTAGTCAATGAGGTTCCTTTTTTGATTCCAAACACACTTTTTAATACAACGATCATAAAATTAACAACTATGGCAAAACTATCTAGTATATTAATTAAAAAACAAACAAGTCTAAACACCATTAAAACTCCAAATGTGTTTACTTGTATCATCCAAAGCAGTCATTCCTCTTGGTTTGCTGTCCGTCCTAATGTTATGTGGTTTAAACTCATGAATAATGATGATATATTCAATTCGCAAAAAGCTAAAAAGGATTGCCTCTTGTCCCAAAGACCATTTTTTATGCAAAGACTATGAAACTATCTTTTGTGTCTTGCTTAATGATTATATTCATTGTGAAATCAATGCCAATGAACCCTTTATTCAATGAATTCATTCGATTCCAACAAACAATAGTGTCATTGTTCTTTATTAGTATTTCTCATTGGTATTAAACGTTAAATTCCATGAAAAAGGAGTCTCTCCAATCATTTCTAGTCAATGAGGTTTCTTTTTTGATTCCGAATACACTTTTTAATACTGCGATCATAAAATTAACAACTATGACAAAACTATCTAGTATATTAATTAAAACAAACAACTCTAAACACCATAAAAACTCAAAATGTTTTTACTAATATCATCCAAAACAGTCATATCTCTTGGTTTGCTGTCCGTACTAATGTTAAGTGGTTTAACTCATGAATAATGATATATTCAATTCGTACAAAGCTAAAAAGGATTGCCTCTTGCCCCAAAGACCATTTTTTATGCAAAGACTATGAAACTATCTTTTGTGTCTTGCTTAATGACTATATTCATTGTGAAATCAATGCCAATGAACCCTCTATTCCATGAATTCATTCGATTCCAACAAACAATAGTGTCATTGATCTTTATTAGCATTTCTCATTGATATTAAACGTTAAATTCCAAGAAAAAGGAGTCTCTCCCATCATTTCTAGTCAATGAGGATCCTTTTTTTATTCCAAACACACTTTTTAATACAGCGATCATAAAAAAATTAACAACTATAGCAAAACTATCTGGTATATTATTTAAAATAAACAAGTCTAAACACCATTAAAACTCTAAATTTGTTTACTTATATCATCCAAAGCAGTCATTCCTCTTGGTTTGTTTTCGTGCGAATGTTAAGTGGTTTAATTCATGAATAATGATATATTCAAAAAGCTAAAAAGGATTGCCTCTTGCCCCAAAGACCATTTTTTATGCAAAGACTATGAAACTATCTTTTGTGTCTTGCTTAATGATTATATTCATTGTGAAATCAATGCCAATGAACCCTCTATTCAATGAATTCATTCGATTCCAACAAACAATAGTGTCATTGTTCTTTATTAGTATTTCTCATTGATATTAAACGTTAAATTCCAAGAAAAAGGAGTCTCTCCCATCATTTCTAGTCAATGAGGATCCTTTTTTGATTACAAAGACAGTTTTTAATACAGCGATCATGAAATTAACATCTATGGCTAAACTACCAAGTATATTAATTAAAACAAACAAGTGTAAACACCATTAAAACTCTAAATGTGTTTACTTATATCATCCAAAGTAGTCATTCCTCTTGGTTTGTTTTCGTGCGAATGTTAAGTGGTTTAATTCATGAATAATGATATTCAATTCAAAAAAAAGCTAAAAAGGATTGCCCTCTTGCCCCAAAGACCATTTTTTTATGCAAAGGACTATGAAACTATCTTTTGTGTCTTGCTTAATGATTATATTCATTGTGAAATCAATGCCAATGAACCCTCTATTCAATGAATTCATTCGATTCCAACAAACAATAGTGTCATTGTTCTTTATTAGTATTTCTCATTGGTATTAAACGTTAAATTCCATGAAAAAGGAGTCTCTCCCATCATTTCTAGTCAATGAGGTTCCTTTTTTGATTCCAAACACACTTTTTAATACAGCGATCATAAAATTAACAACTATGACAAAACTATCTAGTATATTAATTAAAACAAACAACTCTAAACACCATTAAAACTCTAAATGTGTTTACTAATATCATCCAAAACAGTCATTCCTCTTGGTTTGCTGTCCGTACTAATGTTAAGTGATTTAACTCATGAATAATGATATATTCAATTCGCAAAAAGCTAAAAAGGATTGCCTCTTGTCCCAAAGACCATTTTTTATGCAAAGACTATGAAACTATCTTTTGTGTCTTGCTTAATGATTATATTCATTGTGAAATCAATGCCAATGAACCCTCTATTCAATGAATTCATTTGATTCCAACAAACAATAGTGTCATTGTTCTTTATTAGTATTTCTCATTGGTATTAAACGTTAAATTCCATGAAAAAGGAGTCTCTCCCATCATTTCTAGTCAATGAGGTTCCTTTTTTGATTCCAAACACACTTTTTAATACACCGATCATAAAATTAACAACTATGGCAAAACTATCTAGTATATTAATTAAAACAAACAAGTTTAAACACCATTAAAACTCCGAATGTGTTTACTTGTATCATCCAAAGCAGTCATTCCTCTTGGTTTGCTATCCGTACTAATGTTAAGTTGTTTAACTCATCAATAATGATATATTCAATTCGCAAAAAGCTAAAAAGGATTGGCTCTTGTCCCAAAGACCATTTTTTATGCAAAGACTATGAAACTATCTTTTGTGTCTTGCTTAATGATTATATTCATTGTGAAATCAATGCCAATGAACCCTCTATTCAATGAATTCATTCAATTCCAACAAACAATAGTGGCGTTGCTTTTTATTAGTATTTCTCATTGTTATTAAACGTTAAATTCCATGAAAAAGGAGTCTCTCTCATCATTTCTAGTCAATGAGGTTCCTTTTTTGATTTCAAACACACTTTTTAATACAGCGATGATAAAATTAACAACTATGATAAAACTATCTAGAATATTAATTAAAACATACAACTATAAACACCATTAAAACTCTAAATGTGTTTACTAATATCATCCAAAACAGTCATTCCTCTTGGTTTGTTGTCCGTACTAATGTTAAGTGGTTTAACTCATGAATAATGATATATTCAATTCGCAAAAAGCTAAAAAGGATTGCCACTTGTCCCAAAGACCATTTTTTATGCAAAGACTATGAAACTATCTTTTGTGTCTTGCTTAATGATTATATTCATTGTGAAATCAATGCCAATGAAACCTCTATTCAATGAATTCGTTCCATTCCAACAAACAATTGTGTCATTGTTCTTTATTAGTATTTCTCATTGATATTAAACGTTAAATTCCAAGAAAAAGGAGTCTCTCCCATCATTTCTAGTCAATGAGGTTCCTTTTTTGATTCCAAACACACTTTTTAATACAGCGATCATGAAATTAACAACTATGGCTAAACTACCAAGTATATTAATTAAAACAAACAAGTCTAAACACCATTAAAACTCTAAATGTGTTTACTTGTATCATCCAAAGCAGTTATTCCTCTTGGTTTGCTGTCCGAACTAATGTTATGTGGTTTAACTGATGAATAATGATATATTCAATTCGCAAAAAGCTAAAAAGGATTGCCTCTTGCCCCAAAGACCAATTTTTATGCAAAGACTATGAAACTATCTTTTGTCTCTTGCTTAATGATTATATTCATTATGAAATCAATGCCAATGAACCCTCTATTCAATGAATTCGTTCAATTCCAACACACAATAGTGTCACTGTTCTTTATTAGTATTTCTCATTGATATTAATCCAAGAAAAAGGAGTCTCTCCCATCATTTCTTGTCAATGAGGTTCCTTTTTTGATTCCAAACACACTTTTTAATACTGCGATCATAAAATTAACAACTATGGCAAAACCATCTAGTATATTATTTAAAATAAACAAGTCTAAACACCATTAAAACTCTAAATTTGTTTACTTATATTATCCAAAGCAGTCATTCCTCTTGGTTTGTTTTCGCAATAATGTTAAGTGGTTTAATTCATGAATAATGATATATTCAAAATGCTAAAAAGGATTGCCTCTTGCCCCAAAGACCATTTTTTATGCAAGGACTATGAAACTATCTTTTGTGTCTTGCTTAATAATTATATTCATTGTGAAATCAATGCCAATGAACCCTCTATTCAATGAATTCATTCGATTCCAACAAACAATAGTGTCATTGTTCTTTATTAGTATTTCTCATTGGTATTAAACGTTAAATTCCATGAAAAAAAAGGAGTCTCTCCCATCATTTCTAGTCAATGAGGTTCCTTTTTTTGATTCCAAACACACTTTTTAATACAACGATCATAAAATTAACAACTATGGCAAAACTATCTAGTATATTAATTTAAAAAAAACAAGTCTAAACACCATTAAAACTCCAAATGTGTTTACTTGTACCATCCAAAGCAGTCATTCCTCTTGGTTTGCTGTCCGGACTAATGTTAAGTGGTTTAACTCATGAATAATGATATATTCAATTCGCAAAAAGCTAAAAAGCATTGCCTCTTGTCCCAAAGACCATTTTTTATGCAAAGACTATGAAACTATCTTTTGTGTCTTGCTTAATGATTATATTCATTGTCAAATCAATGCCAATGAACCCTCTATTCCATGAATTCATTCGATTCCAACAAACAATAGTGTCATTGTTCTTTATTAGTATTTCTCATTGGTATTAAACGTTAAATTCCATGAAAAAGGAGTCTCTCCTATCATTTCTAGTCAATGAGGTTTCTTTTTTGATTCCGAACACACTTTTCAATATAGCGTTTATAAAATTAACAACTATGACAAAACTATCTAGTATATTAATTAAAACAAACAACTCTAAACACCATTAAAACTCTAAATGTGTTTACTAATATCATCCAAAACAATCATTCCTCTTGGTTTGCTGTCCGTACTAATGTTAAGTGGTTTAAGTCATGAATAATGATATATTCAATTCGTAAAAAGCTAAAAAGGATTGCCTCTTGCCCCAAAGACCATTTTATATGCAAAGACTATGAAACTATCTTTTGTGTCTTGCTTAATGATTATATTGATTGTGAAATCAATGCCAATGAACCCTCTATACAATGAATTCATTCGATTCCAACAAACAATAGTGTCATTGTTCTTTATTTGTATTTCTCATTGATATTAAAAGTTAAATTCCAAGAAAAAGGAGGCTCTCCCATCATTTCTAGTCAATGAGGTTCCTTTTTTGATTCCAAACACACTTTTTAATACAACGATCATAAAATTAACAACTATGGCAAAACTATCTAGTATATTAATTAAAAAAAACAAGTCTAAACACCATTAAAACTCCAAATGTGTTTACTTGTACCATCCAAAGCAGTCATTCCTCTTGGTTTGCTGTCCGGCCTAATGTTATGTGGTTTAACTCATGAATAATGATATATTCAATTCGCAAAAAGCTAAAAAGCATTGCCTCTTGTCCCAAAGACCATTTTTTATGCAAAGACTATGAAACTATCTTTTGTGTCTTGCTTAATGATTATATTCATTGTGAAATCAATGCCAATGAACCCTTTATTCAATGAATTCATTCGATTCCAACAAACAATAGTGTCATTGTTCTTTATTAGTATTTCTCATTGGTATTAAACGTTAAATTCCATGAAAAAGGAGTCTCTCCAATCATTTCTAGTCAATGAGGTTTCTTTTTTGATTCCGAATACACTTTTTAATACTGCGATCATAAAATTAACAACTATGACAAAACTATCTAGTATATTAATTAAAACAAACAACTCTAAACACCATAAAAACTCAAAATGTTTTTACTAATATCATCCAAAACAGTCATATCTCTTGGTTTGCTGTCCGTACTAATGTTAAGTGGTTTAACTCATGAATAATGATATATTCAATTCGTACAAAGCTAAAAAGGATTGCCACTTGCCCCAAAGACCATTTTTTATGCAAAGACTATGAAACTATCTTTTGTGTCTTGCTTAACGACTATATTCATTGTGAAATCAATGCCAATGAACCCTCTATTCCATGAATTCATTTGATTCCAACAAACAATAGTGTCATTGATGTTTATTAGCATTTCTCATTGATATTAAACGTTAAATTCCAAGAAAAAGGAGTCTCTCCCATCATTTCTAGTCAATGAGGTTCCTTTTTTGATTCCAAACACACTTTTTAATACAACGATCATAAAATTAACAACTATGGCAAAACTATCTGGTATATTATTTAAAATAAACAAGTCTAAACACCATTAAAACACTAAATTTGTTTACTTATATCAACCAAAGCAGTCATTCCTCTTGGTTTGTTTTCGTGCGAATGTTAAGTGGTTTAATTCATGAATAATGATATATTCAAAAAGCTAAAAAGGATTGCCTCTTGCCCCAAAGACCATTTTTTATGCAAAGACTATGAAACTATCTTTTGTGTCTTGCTTAATGATTATATTCATTGTGAAATCAATGCCAATGAACCCTCTATTCAATGAATTCGTTCAATTCCAACAAACAATAGTGTCATTGTTCTTTATTAGTATTTCTCATTGATATTAAACGTTAAATTCCAAGAAAAAGGAGTCTCTCCCATCATTTCTAGTCAATGAGGATCCTTTTTTGATTCCAAAGACACTTTTTAATACAGCGATCATGAAATTAACATCTATGGCTAAACTACCAAGTATATTAATTAAAACAAACAAGTGTAAACACCATTAAAACTCTAAATGTGTTTACTTATATCATCCAAAGTAGTCATTCCTCTTGGTTTGTTTTCGTGCGAATGTTAAGTGGTTTAATTCATGAATAATGATATATTCAAAAAGCTAAAAAGGATTGCCTCTTGCCCCAAAGACCATTTTTTATGCAAGGACTATGAAACTATCTTTTGTGTCTTGCTTAATAATTATATTCATTGTGAAATCAATGCCAATGAACCCTCTATTCAATGAATTCATTCGATTCCAACAAACAATAGTGTCATTGTTCTTTATTAGTATTTTCTCATTGATATTAAACGTTAAATTCCATGAAAAACGAGTCTCTCCCATCATTTTCTAGTCAATGAGGTTCCTTTTTTGATTCCAAACACACTTTTTAATACAGCGATCATAAAATTAACAACTATGACAAAACTATCTAGTATATTAATTAAAACAAACAACTCTAAACACCATTAAAACTCTAAATGTGTTTACTAATATCATCCAAAACAGTCATTCCTCTTGGTTTGCTGTCCGTACTAATGTTAAGTGGTTTAACTCATGAATAATGATATATTCAATTCGCAAAAAGCTAAAAAGGATTGCCTCTTGTCCCAAAGACCATTTTTTATGCAAAGACTATGAAACTATCTTTTGTGTCTTGCTTAATGATTATATTCATTGTGAAATCAATGCCAATGAACCCTCTATTCAATGAATTCATTTGATTCCAACAAACAATAGTGTCATTGTTCTTTATTAGTATTTCTCATTGGTATTAAAACGTTAAATTCCATGAAAAAGGAGTCTCTCCCCATCATTTCTAGTCAATGAGGTTCCTTTTTTGATTCCAAACACACTTTTTAAATACACCGATCATAAAATTAACAACTATGGCAAAACTATCTAGTATATTAATTAAAACAAACAAGTTTAAACACCATTAAAACTCCGAATGTGTTTACTTGTATCATCCAAAGCAGTCATTCCTCTTGGTTTGCTATCCGTACTAATGTTAAGTTGTTTAACTCATGAATAATGATATATTCAATTCGCAAAAAGCTAAAAAGGATTGGCTCTTGTCCCAAAGACCATTTTTTTATGCAAAGACTATGAAACTATCTTTTGTGTCTTGCTTAATGATTATATTCATTGTGAAATCAATGCCAATGAACCCTCTATTCAATGAATTCATTCGATTCCAACAAACAATAGTGTCATTGTTCTTTATTAGTATTTCTCATTGTTATTAAACGTTAAATTCCATGAAAAAGGAGTCTCTCTCCATCATTTCTAGTCAATGAGGTTCCTTTTTTTTGATTCCAAACACACTTTTTAATACAGCGATGATAAAATTAACAACTATGATAAAAACTATCTAGTATATTAATTAAAACAAACAAGTCTATAAACACCATTAAAACTCTAAATGTGTTTACTAATATCATCCAAAAACAGTCATTCCTCTTGGTTTGTTGTCCGTACTAATGTTAAGTGGTTTAAACTCATGAATAATGATATATTCAATTCGCAAAAAGCTAAAAAGGATTGCCTCTTGTCCCAAAAGACCATTTTTTATGCAAAGACTATGAAACTATCTTTTGTGTCTTGCTTAATGATTATATTCACTGTGAAATCAATGCCAATGAACCCTCTATTCAATGAATTCATTCGATTCCAACAAACAATAGTGTCATTGTTCTTTATTAGTATTTCTCATTGATATTAAACGTTAAATTCCAAGAAAAAGGAGTCTCTCCCATCATTTCTAGTTAATGAGGTTCCTTTTTTGATTCCAAACACACTTTTTCATACAGCGATCATGAAATTAACAACTATGGCTAAACTATCTAGTATATTAATTAAAACAAACAAGTCTAAACACCATTAAAACTCTAAATGTGTTTACTTGTATCATCCAAAGCAGTCATTCCTCTTGGTTTGCTGTCCGTACTAATGTTAAGTGGTTTAACTCATGAATAATGATATATTCAAATTCGCAAAAAGCTAAAAAGGATTGCCTCTTGTCCCAAAGACCATTTTTTTATGCAAAGACTATGAAACTATCTTTTGTGTCTTGCTTAATGATTATATTCATTGTGAAATCAATGCCAATGAACCCTCTATTCAATGAATTCATTCAATTCCAACAAACAATAGTGTCATTGTTCTTTATTAGTATTTCTCATTGATATTAAACGTTAAATTCCAAGAAAAAGGAGTCTCTCCCATCATTTCTAGTCAATGAGGTTCCTTTTTTGATTCCAAACACACTTTTTAATACAGCGATCATAAAATTAACAACTATGGCAAAACTATCTAGTATATTATTTAAAATAAACAAGTCTAAACACCATTAAAACTCTAAATTTGTTTACTTATATCATCCAAAGCAGTCATTCCTCTTGGTTTGTTTTCGTAATAATGTTAAGTGGTTTAATTCATGAATAATGATATATTCAAAAAGCTAAAAAGGATTGCCTCTTGCCCCAAAGACCATTTTTTTATGCAAAGACTATGAAACTATCTTTTGTGTCTTGCTTAAACGACTATATTCATTGTGAAATCAATGCCAATGAACCCTCTATTCCATGAATTCATTCGATTCCAACAAACAATAGTGTCATTGTTCTTTATTAGTATTTCTCATTGATATTAAACGTTAAATTCCAAGAAAAAGGGAGTCTCTCCCATCATTTCTAGTCAATGAGGTTCCTTTTTTTGATTCCCAAACACACTTTTTAATACAGCGATCATGAAATTAACAACTATGGCAAAAACTATCTAGTATATTAATTAAAAACAAACAAGTCTAAACACCATTAAAAACTCTAAATGTGTTTACTTATATCATCCAAAGCAGTCATTCCTCTTGGTTTGCTTTTCCGTACTAATGTTAAGTGGTTTAACTCATGAATAATGATATATTCACTTCGCAAAAAGCTAAAAAGGATTGCCTTTTTGCCCCAAAGACCATTTTTTATGCAAAGACTATGAAACTATCTTTTGTGTCTTGCTTAATGATTATATTCATTGTGAAATCAATGCCAAGGAACCCTCTATTCAATGAATTCATTCGATTCCAACAAACAATAGTGTCATTGTTCTTTATTAGAATTTCTCATTGTTATTAAACGTTAAATTCCAAGAAAAAGGAGTCTCTCCCATCATTTCTAGTCAATGAGGTTCCTTTTTTGATTCCAAACACACTTTTTAATACAACGATCATAAAATTAACAACTATGGCAAAAACTATCTAGTATATTAATTAAAACAAAACAAGTCTAAACACCATTAAAACTCTAAATGTGTTTACTTGTAATCATCCAAAGCAGTCATTCCTCTTGGTTTGCTGTCCGTACTAATGTTTAAGTGGTTTAACACATGAATAATGATATATTCAATTCGCAAAAAGCTAAAAAGGATTGCCTCTTGTCCCAAAGAGACCATTTTTTTATGCAAAGACTATGAAACTATCTTTTGTGTCTTGCTTAATGATTATATTCATTGTGAAATCAATGCCAATGAACCCTCTATTCAATGAATTCATTCAATTCCAACAAAACAATAGTGTCATTGTTCTTTATTAGTATTTCTCATTGATATTAAACGTTAAATTCCAAGAAAAAGGAGTCTCTCCCATCATTTCTAGTCAATGAGGATCCTTTTTTGATTCCAAACACACTTTTTAATACAGCGATCATGAAATTAACAACTATGGCTAAACTACCAAGTATATTAATTAAAACAAACAAGTGTAAACACCATTAAAACTCTAAATGTGTTTACTTGTATCATCCAAAGCAGTCATTCCTCTTGGTTTGCTGTCCGTACTAATGTTAAGTGGTTTAACTCATGAATAATGATATATTCAATTCGCAAAAAGCTAAAAAGGATTGCCTCTTGTCCCCAAAGACCATTTTTTATGCAAAGACTATGAAAACTATCTTTTGTGTCTTGCTTAATGATTATATTCATTGTGAAATCAATGCCAATGAACCCTCTATTCAATGAATTCATTCGATTCCAACAAACAATAGTGTCATTGTTCTTTATTAGTATTTCTCATTGATATTAAAACGTTAAAAATTCCAAGAAAAAGGAGAGTCTCTCCCATCATTTCTAGTCAATGAGGTTCTTTTTTGATTCCAAACACACTTTTTAATACAAGCGATCATAAAATTAACAACTATGGCAAAACTATCTAGTATATTAATTAAAACAAACAAGTCTAAAACACCATTAAAACTCTAAATTTGTTTACTTGTATCATCCAAAACAGTCATTCCTCTTGGTTTGCTGTCTGAACTAATGTTAAGTGGTTTAACTCATGAATAATGATATATTCAATTCGCAAAAAAACTAAAAAGGATTGCCTCTTGTCCCAAAGACCATTTTTTATGCAAAGACTATGAAACTATCTTTTGTGTCTTGCTTAATGATTATATTCATTGTGAAATCAATGCCAATGAACCCTCTATTCAATGAATTCATTCGATTCCCAACAAACAATAGTGTCATTGTTCTTTATTAGTATTTCTCATTGATATTAAACGTTAAATTCCATGAAAAAGGAGTCTCTCCCATCATTTCTAGTCAATGAGGTTCCTTTTTTGATTCCAAACACACTTTTTAATACAATGATCATAAAATTAACAAACTATGGCAAAACTATCTAGTATATTAATTAAAACAAACAAGTCTAAACACCATTAAAACTCTAAATGTGTTTTTACTTGTATTCATCCAAAGCAGTCATTCCTCTTGGTTTGTTGTTCGTAATAATGTTAAGTGGTTTAATTCATGAATAATGATATATTTCAATTCAAAAAGCTAAAAAGGATTGCCTCTTGCCCCAAAGACCATTTTTTATGCAAAGACTATGAAACTATCTTTTGTGTCTTGCTTAAATGATTATATTCATTGTGAAATCAATGCCAATGAAACCTCTATTCAATGAATTCATTCGATTCCAACAAACAATAGTGTCATTGTTCTTTAAATTTATTAGTTATTTCTCATTGATATTAAATGTTAAATTCAAAGAAAAAGGAGTCTCTCCATCATTTCTAGTCAATGAGGTTCCTTTTTTTATTCCAAACACACTTTTTAATACAGCGATCATAAAAATTAAACAACTATGGCAAAACTTATCTAGTATATTAATTAAAACAAACAAGTCTAAACACCATTAAAACTCTAAATGTGTTTACTTATATCATCCAAAGCAGTCATTTCCTCTTCGTTTGCTGTCCGTACTAATGTTAAGTGGTTTAACTCATGAATAATGATATATTCACTTCGCAAAAAGCTAATAAGGATTGCCTTTTGCCCCAAAGACCATTTTTTATGCGAAGACTATGAAACTATCTTTTGTGTCTTGCTTAATGATTATATTCATTATGAAATCAATGCCAATGAACCCTCTATTCCATGAATTCATTCGATTTCCAACAAACAATAGTGTCATTGTTCTTTATTAGTATTTTCTCATTGATATTAAACGTTAAATTCCAAGAAAAAGGAGTCTCTCCCATCATTTCTAGTCAATGAGGTTCCTTTTTTGATTCCAAACACACTTTTTCATACAACGATCATAAAATTAACAACTATGAAAAAACTATCTAGTATATTAATTAAAACAAACAAGTCTAAACACCATTAAAACTCCAAATGTGTTTACTTGTATCATCCAAAGCAGTCATTCCTCTTGGTTTGCCGTCGGAACTAATGTTAAGTGGTTTAACTCATCAATAATGATATATTCAATTCGTAAAAAGCTAAAAAGGATTGCCTCTTGTCCCAAAGACCATTTTTTATGCAAAGACTATGAAACTATCTTTTGTGTCTTGCTTAATGATTATATTCATAGTGAAATCAATGCCAATGAACCCTCTATTCAATGAATTCATTCGATTCCAACAAACAATAGTGTCATTGTTCTTTATTAGTATTTCTCATTGGTATTAAACGTTCAATTCCATGAAAAAGGAGTCTCTCCCATCATTTGTAGTCAATGAGGTTCCTTTTTTGATTCCAAACACATTTTTTAATATGGCGATGATAAAATTAACAACTATGACAAAACTATCTGGTATATTAATTAAAACAAACAACTATGAACACCATTAAAACTCTAAATGTGTTTACTAATATCATCCAAAACAGTCATTCCTCTTGGTTTGCTGTCTGTACTAATGTTAAGTGGTTTAACTCATGAATAATGATATATTCAATTCGCAAAAAGCTAAAAACGATTGGCTCTTGCCCCAAAGACCATTTTTTATGCAAAGACTATGAAACTATCTTTTGTCTCTTGCTTAATGATTATATTCATTGTGAAATCAATGCCAATGAACCCTCTATTCAATGAATTCATTCGATTCCAAAAAACAATAGTGTCATTGTTCTTTATTAGTATTTCTCATTGATATTAAACGTTAAATTCCAAGAAAAAAAGGAGTCTCTCCCATCATTTCTAGTCAATGAGGTTCCTTTTTTTGATTCCAAACACACACTTTTTAAACTAGCGATCATAAAAATTAACAACTATGGCAAAACTATCTAGTATATTATTTAAAATAAAAACAAGTCTAAACACCATTGAAACTGTAAATTTGTTTACTTATAACATCCAAAGCAGTCATTCCTCTTGGTTTGTTTTTCGTGCTAATGTTAAGTGGTTTAATTCATGAATAATGATATATTCAAAAAGCTAAAAAGGATTGCGTCTTGCCCCAAAGACCATTTTTTATGCAAAGACTATGAAACTATCTTTTGTGTCTTGCTTAATGACTATATTCATTGTGAAATCAATGCCAATGAACCCTCTATTCCATGAATTCATTCGATTCCAACAAACAATAGTGTCATTGTTCTTTATTAGCATTTCTCATTGATATTAAACGTTTAAATTCCATGAAAAAGGAGTCTCTCCCATCATTTCTAGTCATGAGGATCCTTTTTTGATTTCAAACACACATTTTAATACAGGCCGATCATAAAAATAAACAACTATGGCAAAACTACCAAGTATATTAATTAAAACAAACAAGTGTAAACACCATTAAAACTCTAAATGTGTTTACTTATATCATCCAAAGCAGTCATTCCTCTTGGTTTGCTGTCCGTACTAATGTTAAGTGGTTTAACTCATGAATAATGATATATTCAAAAAAAGCTAAAAAGGATTGCCTCTTGCCCCAAAGACCATTTTTTTATGCAAAAGACTATGAAACTATCTTTTGTGTCTTGCTTTAATGATTATATTCATTGTGAAATCAATGCCAATGAACCCTCTATTCAATGAATTCATTTTCGATTCCAACAAACAATAGTGTCATTGTTTCTTTATTATTATTTCTCATTGATATTAAACGTTAAATTCCAAGAAAAAGGAGTCTCTCCCATCATTTCTAGTCAATGAGGTTCCTTTTTTGATTCCAAACACACTTTTTAATACAGCGATCATAAAATTAACCAACTATGACAAAACTATCTAGTATATTATTAAAAACAAACAAGTCTAAACACCATTAAAAAACTCTAAATGTGTTTACTTATATCATCCAAAGCAGTCATTCCCTCTTGGTTTTTTGTCCGTACTAATGTTAAGTGGTTTAACTCATGAACAATGATATATTCAATTCGCAAAAAGCTAAAAAGGATTGCCTCTTGTCCCAAAGACCATTTTTTATGCAAAGACTATGAAACTATCTTTTGTGTCTTGCTTAATGATTATATTCATTGTGAAATCAATGCCAATGAACCCTCTATTCAATGAATTCATTCGATTCCAAACAAACAATAGTGTCATTGTTCTTTTTATTAGTATTTCTCATTGTTATTAAACGTTAAATTCCATGAAAAAGGAGTCTCTCCCTTCATTTCTAGTCAATGAGGTTCCTTTTTTGATTCCAAACACACTTTTTAATACAGCGATCATAAAATTAACAACTATGACAAAACTATATATTATATTAATTAAAACAAACAAGTCTAAACACCATTAAAACTCTAAATGTGTTTACTTGTATCATCCAAAGCAGTCATTCCTCTTGGTTTGTTTTCGTGCGAATGTTAAGTGGTTTAATCCATGAATAATGATATATTCAAAAAGCTAAAAAGGATTGCCTCTTGCCCCAAAGACCATTTTTTATGCAAAGACTATGAAACTATCTTTTGTGTCTTGCTTAATGATTATATTCATTGTGAAATCAATGCCAATGAACCCTCTATACAATGAATTCATTCGATTCCAACAAACAATAGTGTCATTGTTCTTTATTAGTATTTCTCATTGATATTAAACGTTAAATTCCAAGAAAAAAAAGTCTCTTCCCATCATTTCTAGTCAATGAGGTTTATTTTTTGATTCCAAACACACTTTTTAATACAACGATCATAAAATTAACAACTATGGCAAAACTATCTAGTATATTAATTAAAACAAACAAGTCTAAACACCATTAAAACTTCGAAATGTCTTTACTTGTATCATCCAAAGCAGTCATTCCTCTTGGTTTTGCTGTCCGTTACTAATGTTAAGTGGTTTAACTCATGAATAATGATATATTCATAATTCGCAAAAAAAGCTAAAAAGGATTGCCCCTTGTCCCAATGACCATTTTTATGCAAAGACTATGAAACCTATCTTTTGTGTCTTGCTTAATGATTATATTCATTTGTGAAATCAATGCCAATGAAACCTCTATTCAATGAATTTCGTTCAATCCAACAAACAATAGTGTTCATTGTTCTTTTATTAGTATTGTTCTCATTGATAGTAAATGTTAAACCTCCAAGGAAAAAGGAGTTCTCGCCATCATTTCTAGTCAATGAGGTTCCTTTTTTGATTCCAAACACACTTTTTAATACTGCGATCAGAATAAAATTAACCAACTATGGCAAAACTATCTGGTATATATTATTTAAAATAAACAAGTCTAAAC
>JBAPLH010000332.1:0-31345 GCA_037897445.1 Ceriops zippeliana | reverse complement strand
TGATATATTCAAAAAGCTAAAAAGGATTGCCTCTTGCCCCAAAGACCATTTTTTATGCAAAGACTATGAAACTATCTTTTGTGTCTTGCTTAATGATTATATTCATTGTGAAATCAATGCCAATGAACCCTCTATTCAATGAATTCGTTCAATTCCAACAAACAATAGTGTCATTGTTCTTTATTAGTATTTCTCATTGATATTAAACGTTAAATTCCAAGAAAAAGGAGTCTCTCCTATCATTTCTAGTCAATGAGCATCCTTTTTTGATTCCAAACACACTTTTTAATATAGCGATCATGAAATTAACAACTATGGCTAAACTACCAAGTATATTAATTAAAACAAACAAGTGTAAAAACCATTAAAACTCTAAATGTGTTTACTTATATCATCCAAAGCAGTCATTCCTCTTGGTTTGTTTTCGTGCGAATGTTAAGTGGTTTAATTCATTAATAATGATATATTGAAAAAGCTAAAAAGGATTGCCTCTTGCCCCAAAGACCATTTTTTATGCAAACACTATGAAACTATCTTTTGTGTGTTGCTTAATGATTATATTCATTGTGAAATCAATGCCAATGAACCCTCCATTCAATGAATTCATTCGATTTCAACAAACAATAGTGTCATTGTTCTTTATTAGTATTTCTCATTGATATTAAACGTTAAATTCCAAGAAAAAGGAGTCTTTCCCATCATTTCTAGTCAATGAGGTTCCTTTTCTGATTCCAGACACACTTTTTAATACAACGATCATAAAATTAACAACTATGGCAAAACTATCTAGTATATTAATTAAAACAAACAAGTCTAAACACCATTAAAACTCCGAATGTCTTTACTTGTATCATCCAAAGCAGTCATTCCTCTTGGTTTGCTGTCCGTACTAATGTTATGTTGTTTAACTCAAGACTAATGATATATTCAATTCGCAAAAAGCTAAAAAGGATTGCCTCTTGTCCCAAAGACCATTTTTTATGCAAAGACTATGAAACTATCTTTTGTGTCTTGCTTAATGATTATATTCATTGTGAAATCAATGCCAATGAACCCTCTATTCCATGAATTCATTCGATTCCAACAAACAATAGTGTCATTGTTCTTTATTAGTATTTCTCATTGGTATTAAACATTCAATTCCATGAAAAAGGAGTCTCTCCCATCATTTCTAGTCAATGAGGTTCCTTTTTTGATTCCAAACACACTTTTTAATACAACGATCATGAAATTAACAACTATGGCTAAACTACCAAGTATATTAAATAAAACAAACAAGTATAAACACCATTAAAACTATAAATGTGTTTACTTATATCATCCAAAGCAGTCATTCCTCTTGGTTTGCTGTCCGAACTAATGTTAAGTGGTTTAACTCATGAATGATGATATATTCAATTCGTAAAAAGCTAAAAAGGATTGCCTCTTGTCCCAAAGACCATTTTTTATGCAAAGACTATGAAACTATCTTTTGTGTCTTGCTTAATGATTATATTCATTGTGAAATCAATGCCAATGAACCCTCTATTAAATGAATTCATTCGATTCCAACAAACAATAGTGTCATTGTTCTTTATTAGTATTTCTCATTGGTATTCAACGTTAAATTCCACGAAAAAGGAGTCTCTCCAATCATTTCCAGTCAATGAGGTTTCTTTTTTTGATTCCGAACACACACTTTTTAATACAGTGATCATAAAATTAACCACTATGACAAAAATATCTAGTATATTAATTAAAACAAACAACTCTAAACACCATTAAAACTCTAAATGTTTTTACTAATATCATCCAAAACAGTCATTCCTCTTGGTTTGCTATCCGTACTAATGTTAAGTGGTTTAACTAATGAATAATGATATATTCTATTCGTAAAAAGCTAAAAAGGATTGCCTCTTGCCCCACAGACCATTTTTTATGCAAAGACTATGAAACTATCTTTTGTGTCTTGCTTAATGATTATATTCATTGTGAAATCAATGCCAATGAACCCTCTATTAAATGAATTCATTCGATTCCAACAAACAATAGTGTCATTGTTCTTTATTAGTATTTCTCATTGATATTAAACGTTAAATTCCATGAAAAAGGAGTCTCTCCCATCATTTCTAGTCAATGAGGTTCCTTTTTTGATTCCAAACACACTTTTTAATACAACGATCATGAAATTAACAACTATGGCTAAACTACCAAGTATATTAAATAAAACAAACAAGTATAAACACCATTAAAATTATAAATGTGTTTACTTATATCATCCAAAGCAGTCATTCCTCTTGGTTTGCTGTCCGAACTAATGTTAAGTGGTTTAACTCATGAATGATGATATATTCAATTCGTAAAAAGCTAAAAAGGATTGCCTCTTGTCCCAAAGACCATTTTTTATGCAAAGACTATGAAACTATCTTTTGTGTGTTGCTTAATGATTATATTCATTGTGAAATCAATGCCAATGAACCCTCAATTCAATGAATTCCTTCGATTCCAACAAACAATAGTGTCATTGTTCTTTATTAGTATTTCTCATTGTTATTAAACGTTAAATTCCATGAAAAAGGAGTCTCTCCCATCATTTCTAGTCAATGAGGTTCCTTTTTTGATTCCAAACACACTTTTTAATACAGCGATCATAAAATTAACAACTATGACAAAACTATATATATATTAATTAAAACAAACAAGTCTAAACACCATTAAAACTCTAATGTGTGTTTACTTGTATCATCCAAAGCAGCATTCATTCCTCTTGGTTTGCTGTCCGTACTAATGTTAAGTGGTTTAACTCATGAATAATGATATATTCAATTCGCAAAAAGCTAAAAAGGATTGCCTCTTGTCCCAAAGACCATTTTTTATGCAAAGACTATGAAACTATCTTTTGTGTCTTGCTTAATGATTATATTCATTGTGAAATCAATGCCAATGAACCCTCTATTCAATGAATTCGTTCAATTCCAACAAACAATAGTGTCATTGTTCTTTATTAGTATTTCTCATTGATATTAAACGTTAAATTCCAAGAAAAAGGAGTCTCTCCCATCATTTCTAGTCAATGAGGTTCCTTTTTTGATTCCAAACACACTTTTTAATACTGCGATCATAAAATTAACAACTATGGCAAAACTATCTAGTATATTAATTAAAATAAACAAGTCTAAACACCATTAAAACTCTAAATTTGTTTACTTATATCATCCAAAGCAGTCATTCCTCTTGGTTTGTTTTCGTGCGAATGTTAAGTGGTTTAATCCATGAATAATGATATATTCAAAAAGCTAAAAAGGATTGCCTCTTGCCCCAAAGACCATTTTTTATGCAAAGACTATGAAACTATCTTTTGTGTCTTGCTTAATGATTATATTCATTGTGAAATCAATGCCAATGAACCCTCTATTCAATGAATTCGTTCAATTCCAACAAACAATAGTGTCATTGTTCTTTATTAGTATTTCTCATTGATATTAAACGTTAAATTCCAAGAAAAAGGAGTCTCTCCCATCATTTCTAGTCAATGAGGATCCTTTTTTGATTCCAAACACACTTTTTAATACAGCGATCATGAAATTAACAACTATGGCTAAACTACCAAGTATATTAATTAAAACAAACAAGTGTAAAAACCATTAAAACTCTAAATGTGTTTACTTATATCATCCAAAGCAGTCATTCCTCTTGGTTTGTTTTCGTGCGAATGTTAAGTGGTTTAATTCATGAATAATGATATATTCAAAAAGCTAAAAAGGATTGCCTCTTGCCCCAAAGACCATTTTTTATGCAAAGACTATGAAACTATCTTTTGTGTCTTGCTTAATGATTATATTCATTGTGAAATCAATGCCAATGAACCCTCTATTCAATGAATTCATTCGATTCCAACAAACAATAGTGTCATTGTTCTTTATTAGTATTTCTCATTGATATTAAACGTTAAATTCCAAGAAAAAGGAGTCTCTCCCATCATTTCTAGTCAATGAGGTTCCTTTTTTGATTCCAAACACACTTTTTAATACAACGATCATAAAATTAACAACTATGGCAAAACTATCTAGTATATTAATTAAAAAAAAACAAGTCTAAACACCATTAAAACTCCGAATGTCTTTACTTGTATCATCCAAAGCAGTCATTCCTCTTGGTTTGCTGTCCGTACTAATGTTATGTTGTTTAACTCATGAATAATGATATATTCAATTCGCAAAAAGCTAAAAAGGATTGCCTCTTGTCCCAAAGACCATTTTTTATGCAAAGACTATGAAACTATCTTTTGTGTCTTGCTTAATGATTATATTCATTGTGAAATCAATGCCAATGAACCCTCTATTCAATGAATTCATTCGATTCCAACAAACAATAGTGTCATTGTTCTTTATTAGTATTTCTCATTGATATTAAACGTTAAATTCCAAGAAAAAGGAGTCTCTCCCATCATTTCTAGTCAATGAGGTTCCTTTTTTGATTCCAAACACACTTTTTAATACAACGATCATAAAATTAACAACTATGGCAAAACTATCTAGTATATTAATTAAAAATAAACAAGTCTAAACACCATTAAAACTCTAAATGTGTTTTACTTATATCATCCAAAGCAGTCATTCCTCTTGGTTTGTTTTCCGTGCGAATGTTAAGTGGTTTAATTCATGAATAATGATATTCAATTCAAAAAGCTAAAAAGGATTGCCTCTTGCCCCAAAGACCATTTTTTATGCAAAGACTATGAAACTATCTTTTGTGTCTTGCTTAATGATTATATTCATTGTGAAATCAATGCCAATGAACCCTCTATTCAATGAATTCGTTCAATTCCAACAAACAATAGTGTCATTGTTCTTTATTAGTATTTCTCATTGATATTAAACGTTAAATTCCAAGAAAAAGGAGTCTCTCCCATCATTTCTAGTCAATGAGGTTCCTTTTTTGATTCCAAACACACTTTTTAATACAGCGATCATGAAATTAACAACTATGGCTAAACTACCAAGTATATTAATTAAAACAAACAAGTCTAAACACCATTAAAACTCTAAATGTGTTTACTTATATCATCCAAAGCAGTCATTCCTCTTGGTTTGTTTTCGTGCGAATGTTAAGTGGTTTAATTCATGAATAATGATATATTCAAAAAGCTAAAAAGGATTGCCTCTTGCCCCAAAGACCATTTTTTATGCAAAGACTATGAAACTATCTTTTGTGTCTTGCTTAATGATTATATTCATTGTGAAATCAATGCCAATGAACCCTCAATTCAATGAATTCATTCGATTCCAACAAACAATAGTGTCATTGTTCTTTATTAGTATTTCTCATTGATATTAAACGTTAAATTCCAAGAAAAAGGAGTCTCTCCCATCATTTCTAGTCAATGAGGTTCCTTTTTTGATTCCAAACACACTTTTTAATACAACGATCATAAAATTAAACAACTATGGCAAAACTATCTAGTATATTAATTAAAACAAACAAGTCTAAACACCATTAAAACTCTCAAATGTCTTTACTTGTATCATCCAAAGCAGTCATTCCTCTTGGTTTGCTGTCCGTACTAATGTTATGTTGTTTAACTCATGAATAATGATATATTCAATTTCGCAAAAAGCTAAAAAAGGATTGCCTCTTGTCCCAAAAGACCATTTTTTATGCAAAGACTATGAAACTATCTTTTGTGTCTTGCTTAATGATTATATTCATTGTGAAATCAATGCCAATGAACCCTCTATTCAATGAATTCGTTCAATTCCAACAAACAATAGTGTCATTGTTCTTTATTAGTATTTCTCATTGATATTAAACGTTAAATTCCAAGAAAAAGGAGTCTCTCCCATCATTTCTAGTCAATGAGGTTCTTTTTTTTGATTCCAAACACACTTTTTAATACTGCGATCATAAAATTAACAACTATGGCAAAACTATCTAGTATATTATTTAAAATAAACAAGTCTAAACACCATTAAAACTCTAAATTTGTTTACTTATATCATCCAAAGCAGTCATTCCTCTTGGTTTGTTTTCGTGCGAATGTTAAGTGGTTTAATTCATGAATAATGATATATTCAAAAAGCTAAAAAGGATTGCCTCTTGCCCCAAAGACCATTTTTTTATGCAAAGACTATGAAACTATCTTTTGTGTGTTGCTTAATGATTATATTCATTGTGAAATCAATGCCAATGAACCCTCTATTCAAATGAATTCATTCGATTCCAACAAACAATAGTGTCATTGTTCTTTATTAGTATTTCTCATTGATATTAAACGTTAAATTCCAAGAAAAAGGAGTCTCTCCCATCATTTCTAGTCAATGAGGTTCCTTTTTTGATTCCAAACACACTTTTTAATACAACGATCATAAAATTAACAACTATGGCAAAACTATCTAGTATATTAATTAAAACAAACAAGTCTAAACACCATTAAAACTCTAAATGTTGTTTACTTGTATCATCCAAAGCAGTCATTCCTCTTGGTTTGCTGTCCGTACTAATGTTATGTGGTTTAACTCATGAATAATGATATATTCAATTCGCAAAAAGCTAAAAAGGATTGCCTCTTGTCCCAAAGACCATTTTTTTATGCAAAGACTATGAAACTATCTTTTGTGTCTTGCTTAATGATTATATTCATTGTGAAATCAATGCCAATGAACCCTCTATTCAATGAATTCGTTCAATTCCAACAAACAATAGTGTCATTGTTCTTTATTAGTATTTCTCATTGATATTAAACGTTAAATTCCAAGAAAAAGGAGTCTCTCCCATCATTTCTAGTCAATGAGGTTCTTTTTTTGATTCCAAACACACTTTTTAATACTGCGATCATAAAATTAACAACTATGGCAAAACTATCTAGTATATTATTTAAAAATAAACAAGTCTAAACACCATTAAAACTCTAAATTTGTTTACTTATATCATCCAAAGCAGTCATTCCTCTTGGTTTGTTTTCGTGCGAATGTTAAGTGGTTTTAATTCATGAATAATGATATATTCAAAAAGCTAAAAAGGATTGCCTCTTGCCCCAAAGACCATTTTTTATGCAAAGACTATGAAACTATCTTTTGTGTCTTGCTTAATGATTATATTCATTGTGAAATCAATGCCAATGAACCCTCAATTCAATGAATTCATTCGATTCCAACAAACAATAGTGTCATTGTTCTTTATTAGTATTTCTCATTGATATTAAACGTTAAATTCCAAGAAAAAGGAGTCTTTCCCATCATTTCTAGTCAATGAGGTTCCTTTTTTGATTCCAAACACACTTTTTAATACAACGATCATAAAATTAACAACTATGGCAAAACTATCTAGTATATTAATTAAAACAAACAAGTCTAAACACCATTAAAACTCCGAATGTCTTTACTTGTATCATCCAAAGCAGTCATTCCTCTTGGTTTGCTGTCCGTACTAATGTTATGTTGTTTAACTCATGAATAATGATATATTCAATTCGCAAAAAGCTAAAAAGGATTGCCTCTTGTCCCAAAGACCATTTTTTATGCAAAGACTATGAAACTATCTTTTGTGTCTTGCTTAATGATTATATTCATTGTGAAATCAATGCCAATGAACCCTCTATTCAATGAATTCGTTCAATTCCAACAAACAATAGTGTCATTGTTCTTTATTAGTATTTCTCATTGATATTAAACGTTAAATTCCAAGAAAAAGGAGTCTCTCCCATCATTTCTAGTCAATGAGGTTCCTTTTTTGATTCCAAACACACTTTTTAATACTGCGATCATAAAATTAACAACTATGGCAAAACTATCTAGTATATTATTTAAAATAAACAAGTCTAAACACCATTAAAACTCTAAATTTGTTTACTTATATCATCCAAAGCAGTCATTCCTCTTGGTTTGTTTTCGTGCGAATGTTAAGTGTTTTAATTCATGAATAATGATATATTCAAAAAGCTAAAAAGGATTGCCTCTTGCCCCAAAGACCATTTTTTATGCAAAGACTATGAAACTATCTTTTGTGTGTTGCTTAATGATTATATTCATTGTGAAATCAATGCCAATGAACCCTCAATTCAATGAATTCATTCGATTCCAACAAACAATAGTGTCATTGTTCTTTATTAGTATTTCTCATTGATATTAAACGTTAAATTCCAAGAAAAAGGAGTCTCTCCCATCATTTCTAGTCAATGAGGTTCCTTTTTTTGATTCCAAACACACTTTTTAATACAACGATCATAAAATTAACAACTATGGCAAAACTATCTAGTATATTAATTAAAATAAACAAGTCTAAACACCATTAAAACTCTAAATGTCTTTACTTGTATCATCCAAAGCAGTCATTCCTCTTGGTTTGCTGTCCGTACTAATGTTAAGTGGTTTAACTCATGAATAATGATATATTCAATTCGCAAAAAGCTAAAAAGGATTGCCTCTTGTCCCAAAGACCATTTTTTATGCAAAGACTATGAAACTATCTTTTGTGTCTTGCTTAATGATTATATTCATTGTGAAATCAATGCCAATGAACCCTCTATTCAATGAATTCGTTCAATTCCAACAAACAATAGTGTCATTGTTCTTTATTAGTATTTCTCATTGATATTAAACGTTAAATTCCAAGAAAAAGGAGTCTCTCCCATCATTTCTAGTCAATGAGGTTCCTTTTTTTGATTCCAAACACACTTTTTAATACTGCGATCATAAAATTAACAACTATGGCAAAAACTATCTAGTATATTAATTAAAAATAACAAGTCTAAACACCATTAAAAACTCTAAATGTGTTTACTTATATCATCCAAAGCAGTCATTCCTCTTGGTTTGTTTTCGTGCGAATGTTAAGTGGTTTAATTCATGAATAATGATATATTCAAAAAGCTAAAAAAAGGATTGCCTCTTGCCCCAAAGACCATTTTTTATGCAAAGACTATGAAACTATCTTTTGTGTGTTGCTTAATGATTATATTCATTGTGAAATCAATGCCAATGAACCCTCTATTCAATGAATTCATTCGATTCCAACAAACAATAGTGTCATTGTTCTTTATTAGTATTTCTCATTGATATTAAACGTTAAATTCCAAGAAAAAGGAGTCTCTCCCATCATTTCTAGTCAATGAGGTTCCTTTTTTTGATTCCAAACACACTTTTTAATACAGAACGATCATAAAATTAACAACTATGGCAAAACTATCTAGTATATTAATTAAAACAAACAAGTCTAAACACCATTAAAACTCTAAATGTGTTTACTTGTATCATCCAAAGCAGTCATTCCTCTTGGTTTGCTGTCCGTACTAATGTTATGTGGTTTAACTCATGAATAATGATATATTCAATTCGCAAAAAGCTAAAAAGGATTGCCTCTTGTCCCAAAGACCATTTTTTATGCAAAGACTATGAAACTATCTTTTGTGTCTTGCTTAATGATTATATTCATTGTGAAATCAATGCCAATGAACCCTCTATTCAATGAATTCATTCAATTCCAACAAACAATAGTGTCATTGTTCTTTATTAGTATTTCTCATTGATATTAAACGTTAAATTCCAAGAAAAAGGAGTCTCTCCCATCATTTCTAGTCAATGAGGTTCCTTTTTTTGATTCCAAACACACTTTTTAATACAGCGATCATAAAATTAACAACTATGGCAAAACTATCTAGTATATTATTTTAAAATAAACAAGTCTAAACACCATTAAAACTCTAAATTTGTTTACTTATATCATCCAAAGCAGTCATTCCTCTTGGTTTGTTTTCGTGCGAATGTTAAGTGGTTTAATTCATGAATAATGATATATTCAAAAAGCTAAAAAGGATTGCCTCTTGCCCCAAAGACCATTTTTTATGCAAAGACTATGAAACTATCTTTTGTGTCTTGCTTAATGATTATATTCATTGTGAAATCAATGCCAATGAACCCTCTATTCAATGAATTCGTTCAATTCCAACAAACAATAGTGTCATTGTTCTTTATTAGTATTTCTCATTGATATTAAACGTTAAATTCCAAGAAAAAGGAGTCTCTCCCATCATTTCTAGTCAATGAGGTTCCTTTTTTGATTCCAAACACACTTTTTAATACAGCGATCATAAAATTAACAACTATGGCAAAACTATCTAGTATATTATTTAAAATAAACAAGTCTAAACACCATTAAAACTCTAAATTTGTTTACTTATATCATCCAAAGCAGTCATTCCTCTTGGTTTGTTTTCGTGCTAATGTTAAGTGGTTTAATTCATGAATAATGATATATTCAAAAAGCTAAAAAGGATTGCCTCTTGCCCCAAAGACCATTTTTTTATGCAAAGACTATGAAACTATCTTTTGTGTCTTGCTTAATGATTATATTCATTGTGAAATCAATGCCAATGAACCCTCTATTCAATGAATTCGTTCAATTCCAACAAACAATAGTGTCATTGTTCTTTATTAGTATTTCTCATTGATATTAAACGTTAAATTCCAAGAAAAAGGAGTCTCTCCCCATCATTTCTAGTCAATGAGGTTCCTTTTTTTGATTCCAAACACACTTTTTAATACAACGATCATAAAATTAACAACTATGGCAAAACTATCTAGTATATTAATTTAAAATAAACAAGTCTAAACACCATTAAAACTCTAAATTTGTTTACTTATATCATCCAAAGCAGTCATTCCTCTTGGTTTGTTTTCCGTGCTAATGTTAAGTGGTTTAATTCATGAATAATGATATATTCAAATTCGCAAAAAGCTAAAAAGGATTGCCTCTTGCCCCAAAGACCATTTTTTATGCAAAGACTATGAAACTATCTTTTGTGTCTTGCTTAATGATTATATTCATTGTGAAATCAATGCCAATGAACCCTCTATTCAATGAATTCATTCGATTCCAACACAAACAATAGTGTCATTGTTCTTTATTAGTATTTCTCATTGATATTAAACGTTAAATTCCAAGAAAAAGGAGTCTCTCCCATCATTTCTAGTCAATGAGGTTCCTTTTTTGATTCCAAACACACTTTTTAATACAGCGATCATAAAATTAACAACTATGGCAAAACTATCTAGTATATTAATTAAAATAAACAAGTCTAAACACCATTAAAACTCTAAATTGTGTTTACTTATATCATCCAAAGCAGTCATTCCTCTTGGTTTGCTTTTCGTACTAATGTTAAGTGGTTTAATTCATGAATAATGATATATTCAAAAAGCTAAGCTAAAAAGGATTGCCTCTTGCCCCAAAGACCATTTTTTATGCAAAGACTATGAAACTATCTTTTGTGTCTTGCTTAATGATTATATTCATTGTGAAATCAATGCCAATGAACCCTCTATTCAATGAATTCATTCGATTCCAACAAACAATAGTGTCATTGTTCTTTATTAGTATTTCTCATTGATATTAAACGTTAAATTCCAAGAAAAAGGAGTCTCTCCCATCATTTCTAGTCAATGAGGTTCCTTTTTTGATTCCAAACACACTTTTTAATACAACGATCATAAAATTAACAACTATGGCAAAACTATCTAGTATATTAATTAAAACAAACAAGTCTAAACACCATTAAAACTCTAAATGTGTTTACTTATATCATCCAAAGCAGTCATTCCTCTTGGTTTGTTTTCGTACTAATGTTAAGTGGTTTAACTCATGAATAATGATATATTCAATTCGCAAAAAGCTAAAAAGGATTGCCTCTTGCCCCAAAGACCATTTTTTTATGCAAAGACTATGAAACTATCTTTTGTGTCTTGCTTTAATGATTATATTCATTGTGAAATCAATGCCAATGAACCCTCTATTCAATGAATTCATTCGATTCCAACAAACAATAGTGTCATTGTTCTTTATTAGTATTTCTCATTGATATTAAACGTTAAATTCCAAGAAAAAGGAGTCTCTCCCATCATTTCTAGTCAATGAGGTTCCTTTTTTGATTCCAAACACACTTTTTTAATACAACGATCATAAAATTAACAACTATGGCAAAACTATCTAGTATATTAATTTAAAACAAACAAGTCTAAACACCATTAAAACTCTAAATGTGTTTACTTATATCATCCAAAGCAGTCATTCCTCTTGGTTTGTTTTCCGTGCTAATGTTAAGTGGTTTAAATCATGAATAATGATATATATTCAAAAAAAGCTAAAAAGGATTGCCTCTTGCCCCAAAGACCATTTTTTATGCAAAGACTATGAAACTATCTTTTGTGTCTTGCTTAATGATTATATTCATTGTGAAATCAATGCCAATGAACCCTCTATTCAATGAATTCATTCGATTCCAACAAACAAATAGTGTCATTGTTCTTTATTAGTATTTCTCATTGATATTAAACGTTAAATTCCAAGAAAAAAGGAGTCTCTCCCATCATTTTTAGTCAATGAGGTTCCTTTTTTTGATTCCAAACACACTTTTTAATACAGCGATCATAAAATTAAACAACTATGGCAAAACTATCTAGTTATATATTAAAACAAACAAGTCTAAACACCATTAAAACTCTAAATGTGTTTACTTATATCATCCAAAGCAGTCATTCCTCTTGGTTTGCTTTCCGTACTAATGTTAAGTGGTTTAACTCATGAATAATGATATATTCAATTCGCAAAAAAAGCTAAAAAGGATTGCCTCTTGCCCCCAAAGACCATTTTTTATGCAAAGACTATGAAACTATCTTTTGTGTCTTGCTTAATGATTATATTCATTGTGAAATCAATGCCAATGAACCCTCTATTCAATGAATTCATTCGATTCCAACAAACAATAGTGTCATTGTTCTTTATTAGTATTTCTCATTGATATTAAACGTTAAATTCCAAGAAAAAGGAGTCTCTCCCATCATTTCTAGTCAATGAGGTTCCTTTTTTGATTCCAAACACACTTTTTAATACAGCGATCATAAAATTAACAACTATGGCAAAAACTATCTAGTATATTAATTAAAACAAACAAGTCTAAACAACACCATTAAAACTCTAAAATGTGTTTACTTATATCATCCAAAGCAGTCATTCCTCTTGGTTTGCTGTCCGTACTAATGTTAAGTGGTTTAACTCATGAATAATGATATATTCAATTCGCAAAAAGCTAAAAAGGATTGCCTCTTGCCCCAAAGACCATTTTTTATGCAAAGACTATGAAACTATCTTTTGTGTCTTGCTTAATGATTATATTCATTGTGAAATCAATGCCAATGAACCCTCTATTCAATGAATTCATTCGATTCCAACAAACAATAGTGTCATTGTTCTTTATTAGTATTTCTCATTGATATTAAACGTTAAATTCCAAGAAAAAGGAGTCTCTCCCCATCATTTCTAGTCAATGAGGTTCCTTTTTTGATTCCAAACACACTTTTTAATACAGCGATCATAAAATTAACAACTATGGCAAAACTATCTAGTATATTATTAAAAATAAACAAGTCTAAAACACCATTAAAACTCTAAATTTGTTTACTTATATCATCCAAAGCAGTCATTCCTCTTGGTTTGTTTTCGTTACTAATGTTAAGTGGTTTAATTCATGAATAATGATATATTCAAAAAAAAGCTAAAAAGGATTGCCTCTTGCCCCAAAGACCATTTTTTATGCAAAGACTATGAAACTATCTTTTGTGTCTTGCTTAATGATTATATTCATTGTGAAATCAATGCCAATGAACCCTCTATTCAATGAATTCATTCGATTCCAACAAACAATAGTGTCATTGTTCTTTATTAGTATTTCTCATTGTTATTAAACGTTAAATTCCAAGAAAAAGGAGTCTCTCCCATCATTTCTAGTCAATGAGGTTCCTTTTTTTGATTCCAAACACACTTTTTAATACAGCGATCATAAAATTAACAACTATGGCAAAACTATCTAGTATATTAATTAAAAACAAACAAGTCTAAACACCATTAAAACTCTAAATGTGTTTACTTATATCATCCAAAGCAGTCATTCCTCTTGGTTTGCTCTCCGTACTAATGTTAAGTGGTTTAACTCATGAATAATGATATATTCAAAAAGCTAAAAAGGATTGCCTCTTGCCCCAAAGACCATTTTTTATGCAAAGACTATGAAACTATCTTTTGTGTCTTGCTTAATGATTATATTCATTGTGAAATCAATGCCAATGAACCCTCTATTCAATGAATTCATTCGATTCCAACAAACAATAGTGTCATTGTTCTTTATTAGTATTTCTCATTGATATTAAACGTTAAATTCCAAGAAAAAGGAGTCTCTCCCATCATTTCTAGTCAATGAGGTTCCTTTTTTGATTCCAAACACACTTTTTAATACAACGATCATAAAATTAACAACTATGGCAAAACTATCTAGTATATTAATTAAAACAAACAAGTCTAAACACCATTAAAACTCTAAATGTGTTTACTTGTATCATCCAAAGCAGTCATTCCTCTTGGTTTGCTGTCCGTACTAATGTTAAGTGGTTTAACTCATGAATAATGATATATTCAATTCGCAAAAAGCTAAAAAGGATTGCCTCTTGTCCCAAAGACCATTTTTTATGCAAAGACTATGAAACTATCTTTTGTGTCTTGCTTAATGATTATATTCATTGTGAAATCAATGCCAATGAACCCTCTATTCAATGAATTCATTCGATTCCAACAAACAATAGTGTCATTGTTCTTTATTAGTATTTCTCATTGATATTAAACGTTAAATTCCAAGAAAAAGGAGTCTCTCCCATCATTTCTAGTCAATGAGGTTCCTTTTTTGATTCCAAACACACTTTTTAATACAGCGATCATAAAATTAACAACTATGGCAAAAACTATCTAGTATATTAATTAAAATAAAACAAGTCTAAACACCATTAAAACTCTAAATGTGTTTACTTATATCATCCAAAGCAGTCATTCCTCTTGGTTTTGCTGTTTTCCGTACTAATGTTAAGTGGTTTAACTCATGAATAATGATATATTCAATTCGCAAAAAGCTAAAAAGGATTGCCTCTTGTCCCAAAGACCATTTTTTATGCAAAGACTATGAAACTATCTTTTGTGTCTTGCTTAATGATTATATTCATTGTGAAATCAATGCCAATGAACCCTCTATTCAATGAATTCATTCGATTCCAACAAAAACAATAGTGTCATTGTTCTTTATTAGTATTTCTCATTGATATTAAACGTTAAATTCCAAGAAAAAGGAGTCTCTCCCATCATTTCTAGTCAATGAGGTTCCTTTTTTTGATTCCAAACACACTTTTTAATACAGCGATCATAAAATTAACAACTATGGCAAAACTATCTAGTATATTATTTAAAACAAACAAGTCTAAACACCATTAAAACTCTAAATTTGTTTTACTTATATCATCCAAAGCAGTCATTCCTCTTGGTTTGTTTTCCGTGCTAATGTTAAGTGGTTTAAATTCATGAATAATGATATATTCAAAAAAAAGCTAAAAAGGATTGCCTCTTGCCCCAAAGACCATTTTTTATGCAAAGACTATGAAACTATCTTTTGTGTCTTGCTTAATGATTATATTCATTGTGAAATCAATGCCAATGAACCCTCTATTCAATGAATTCATTCGATTCCAACAAACAATAGTGTCATTGTTCTTTATTAGTATTTCTCATTGATATTAAACGTTAAATTCCAAGAAAAAGGAGTCTCTCCCATCATTTCTAGTCAATGAGGTTCCTTTTTTTGATTCCAAACACACTTTTTAATACAGCGATCATAAAATTAACAACTATGGCAAAACTATCTAGTATATTAATTAAAAATAAACAAGTCTAAACACCATTAAAACTCTAAATTTGTTTACTTATATCATCCAAAGCAGTCATTCCTCTTGGTTTGTTTTCCGTACTAATGTTAAGTGGTTTAACTCATGAATAATGATATATTCAAAAAAAAGCTAAAAAGGGATTGCCTCTTGCCCCAAAGACCATTTTTTATGCAAAGACTATGAAACTATCTTTTGTGTCTTGCTTAATGATTATATTCATTGTGAAATCAATGCCAATGAACCCTCTATTCAATGAATTCATTCGATTCCAACAAACAATAGTGTCATTGTTCTTTATTAGTATTTCTCATTGATATTAAACGTTAAATTCCAAGAAAAAGGAGTCTCTCCCATCATTTCTAGTCAATGAGGTTCCTTTTTTGATTCCAAACACACTTTTTAATACAACGATCATAAAATTAACAACTATGGCAAAACTATCTAGTATATTAATTAAAACAAACAAGTCTAAACACCATTAAAACTCTAAATGTGTTTACTTATATCATCCAAAGCAGTCATTCCTCTTGGTTTGTTTTTCGTACTAATGTTAAGTGGTTTAAATTCATGAATAATGATATTCAATTCAAAAAGCTAAAAAGGATTGCCTCTTGCCCCAAAGACCATTTTTTATGCAAAGACTATGAAACTATCTTTTGTGTCTTGCTTAATGATTATATTCATTGTGAAATCAATGCCAATGAACCCTCTATTCAATGAATTCATTCGATTCCAACAAACAATAGTGTCATTGTTCTTTATTAGTATTTCTCATTGATATTAAACGTTAAATTCCAAGAAAAAAGGAGTCTCTCCCATCATTTCTAGTCAATGAGGTTCCTTTTTTGATTCCAAACACACTTTTTAATACAGCGATCATAAAATTAACAACTATGGCAAAACTATCTAGTATATTATTTAAAAATAAACAAGTCTAAACACCATTAAAACTCTAAATTTGTTTACTTATATCATCCAAAGCAGTCATTCCTCTTGGTTTGTTTTCGTGCTAATGTTAAGTGGTTTAATTCATGAATAATGATATATTCAAAAAAGCTAAAAAGGATTGCCTCTTGCCCCAAAGACCATTTTTTATGCAAAGACTATGAAACTATCTTTTGTGTCTTGCTTAATGATTATATTCATTGTGAAATCAAATGCCAATGAACCCTCTATTCAATGAATTCATTCGATTCCAACAAACAATAGTGTCATTGTTCTTTATTAGTATTTCTCATTGATATTAAACGTTAAAATTCCAAGAAAAAGGAGTCTCTCCCATCATTTCTAGTCAATGAGGTTCCTTTTTTTGATTCCAAACACACACTTTTTAATACAGCGATCATAAAATTAACAACTATGGCAAAACTATCTAGTATATTAATTAAAACAAACAAGTCTAAACACCATTAAAACTCTAAATTTGTTTACTTATATCATCCAAAGCAGTCATTCCTCTTGGTTTGTTTTCGTGCTAATGTTAAGTGGTTTAATTCATGAATAATGATATATTCAAAAAGCTAAAAAGGATTGCCTCTTGCCCCAAAGACCATTTTTTATGCAAAGACTATGAAACTATCTTTTGTGTCTTGCTTAATGATTATATTCATTGTGAAATCAATGCCAATGAACCCTCTATTCAATGAATTCATTCGATTCCAACAAACAATAGTGTCATTGTTCTTTATTAGTATTTCTCATTGATATTAAACGTTAAATTCCAAGAAAAAGGAGTCTCTCCCATCATTTCTAGTCAATGAGGTTCCTTTTTTGATTCCAAACACACTTTTTAATACAGCGATCATAAAATTAACAAACTATGGCAAAACTATCTAGTATATTAATTTAAAATAAACAAGTCTAAACACCATTAAAACTCTAAATTTGTTTACTTATATCATCCAAAGCAGTCATTCCTCTTGGTTTGTTTTCGTGCGAATGTTAAGTGGTTTAATTCATGAATAATGATATATTCAAAAAGCTAAAAAGGATTGCCTCTTGCCCCAAAGACCATTTTTTATGCAAAGACTATGAAACTATCTTTTGTGTCTTGCTTAATGATTATATTCATTGTGAAATCAATGCCAATGAACCCTCTATTCAATGAATTCATTCGATTCCAACAAACAATAGTGTCATTGTTCTTTATTAGTATTTCTCATTGGTATTAAACGTTAAATTCCATGAAAAAGGAGTCTCTCCCATCATTTCTAGTCAATGAGGTTCCTTTTTTGATTCCAAACACACTTTTTAATACAGCGATCATAAAATTAACAACTATGGCAAAACTATCTAGTATATTATTTAAAATAAACAAGTCTAAACACCATTAAAACTCTAAATTTGTTTACTTATATCATCCAAAGCAGTCATTCCTCTTGGTTTGTTTTCGTGCTAATGTTAAGTGGTTTAATTCATGAATAATGATATATTCAAAAAGCTAAAAAGGATTGCCTCTTGCCCCAAAGACCATTTTTTATGCAAAGACTATGAAACTATCTTTTGTGTCTTGCTTAATGATTATATTCATTGTGAAATCAATGCCAATGAACCCTCTATTCAATGAATTCATTCGATTCCAACAAACAATAGTGTCATTGTTCTTTATTAGTATTTCTCATTGATATTAAACGTTAAATTCCAAGAAAAAGGAGTCTCTCCCATCATTTCTAGTCAATGAGGTTCCTTTTTTGATTCCAAAACACACTTTTTTAATACAGCGATCATAAAATTAACAACTATGGCTAAACTATCTAGTATATTAATTAAAATAAACAAGTCTAAACACCATTAAAACTCTAAATGTGTTTACTTATATCATCCAAAGCAGTCATTCCTCTTGGTTTGTTTTCGTGCGAATGTTAAGTGGTTTAATCCATGAATAATGATATATTCAAAAAGCTAAAAAGGATTGCCTCTTGCCCCAAAGACCATTTTTTATGCAAAGACTATGAAAACTATCTTTTGTGTCTTGCTTAATGATTATATTCATTGTGAAATCAATGCCAATGAACCCTCTATTCAATGAATTCATTCGATTCCAACAAACAATAGTGTCATTGTTCTTTATTAGTATTTCTCATTGATATTAAACGTTAAATTCCAAGAAAAAAGGAGTCTCTCCCATCATTTCTAGTCAATGAGGTTCCTTTTTTGATTCCAAACACACTTTTTAATACAGCGATCATAAAATTAACAACTATGGCAAAACTATCTAGTATATTAATTAAAACAAACAAGTCTAAAACACCATTAAAACTCTAAATGTGTTTACTTATATCATCCAAAGCAGTCATTCCTCTTGGTTTGTTTTGTCTCGTGCTAATGTTAAGTGGTTTAATTCATGAATAATGATATATTCAAAAAAAGCTAAAAAGGATTGCCTCTTGCCCCAAAGACCATTTTTTTATGCAAAGACTATGAAACTATCTTTTGTGTCTTGCTTAATGATTATATTCATTGTGAAATCAATGCCAATGAACCCTCTATTCAATGAATTCATTCGATTCCAACAAACAATAGTGTCATTGTTCTTTATTAGTATTTCTCATTGATATTAAACGTTAAATTCCAAGAAAAAGGAGTCTCTCCCATCATTTCTAGTCAATGAGGTTTCTTTTTTTTATTCCAAACACACTTTTTAATACAACGATCATAAAATTAACAACTATGGCAAAACTATCTAGTATATTAATTAAAACAAACAAGTCTAAACACCATTAAAACTCTAAATGTGTTTACTTGTATCATCCAAAGCAGTCATTCCTCTTGGTTTGCTGTCCGTACTAATGTTAAGTGGTTTAACTCATGAATAATGATATATTCAATTCGCAAAAAGCTAAAAAGGATTGCCTCTTGTCCCAAAGACCATTTTTTATGCAAAGACTATGAAACTATCTTTTGTGTCTTGCTTAATGATTATATTCATTGTGAAATCAATGCCAATGAACCCTCTATTCAATGAATTCATTCGATTCCAACAAACAATAGTGTCATTGTTCTTTATTAGTATTTCTCATTGATATTAAACGTTAAATTCCAAGAAAAAGGAGTCTCTCCCATCATTTCTAGTCAATGAGGTTCCTTTTTTGATTCCAAACACACTTTTTTTTAATACAGCGATCATAAAATTAACAACTATGGCAAAACTATCTAGTATATTATTTAAAATAAACACAAGTCTAAACACCATTAAAACTCTAAATTTGTTTACTTATATCATCCAAAGCAGTCATTCCTCTTGGTTTGTTTTCGTGCTAAATGTTTAAGTGGTTTAATTCATGAATAATGATATATTCAAAAAGCTAAAAAAAAAAGGATTGCCTCTTGCCCCAAAGACCATTTTTTATGCAAAGACTATGAAACTATCTTTTGTGTCTTGCTTAATGATTATATTCATTGTGAAATCAATGCCAATGAACCCTCTATTCAATGAATTCATTCGATTCCAACAAACAATAGTGTCATTGTTCTTTATTAGTATTTCTCATTGATATTAAACGTTAAATTCCAAGAAAAAGGAGTCTCTCCCATCATTTCTAGTCAATGAGGTTCCTTTTTTGATTCCAAACACACTTTTTAATACAGCGATCATAAAATTAACAACTATGGCAAAACTATCTAGTATATTAATTAAAATAAACAAGTCTAAACACCATTAAAAACTCTAAATGTGTTTACTTATATCATCCAAAGCAGTCATTCCTCTTGGTTTGTTTTCCGTGCTAAATGTTAAGTGGTTTAATTCATGAATAATGATATATTCAAAAAAAGCTAAAAAGGATTGCCTCTTGCCCCAAAGACCATTTTTTATGCAAAGACTATGAAACTATCTTTTGTGTCTTGCTTAATGATTATATTCATTGTGAAATCAATGCCAATGAACCCTCTATTCAATGAATTCATTCGATTCCAACAAACAATAGTGTCATTGTTCTTTATTAGTATTTCTCATTGATATTAAACGTTAAATTCCAAGAAAAAGGAGTCTCTCCCATCATTTCTCTAGTCAATGAGGTTCCTTTTTTTGATTCCAAACACACTTTTTAATACAGCGATCATAAAATTAACAACTATGGCAAAAACTATCTAGTATATTAATTAAAACAAACAAGTCTAAAACACCATTAAAACTCTAAATGTGTTTACTTATATCATCCAAAGCAGTCATTCCTCTTGGTTTGCTTTCCGTACTAATGTTAAGTGGTTTAATCATGAATAATGATATATTCAATTCAAAAAAAGCTAAAAAGGATTGCCTCTTGCCCCAAAGACCATTTTTTTATGCAAAGACTATGAAACTATCTTTTGTGTCTTGCTTAATGATTATATTCATTGTGAAATCAATGCCAATGAACCCTCTATTCAATGAATTCATTCGATTCCAACAAACAATAGTGTCATTGTTCTTTATTAGTATTTCTCATTGTTATTAAACGTTAAATTCCAAGAAAAAAAGGAGTCTCTCCCATCATTTCTAGTCAATGAGGTTCCTTTTTTTTATTCCAAACACACTTTTTAATACAGCGATCATAAAATTAACAACTATGGCAAAACTATCTAGTATATTAATTTAAAAAAAACAAGTCTAAACACCATTAAAAACTCTAAATGTGTTTACTTATATCATCCAAAGCAGTCATTCCTCTTGGTTTGCTTTTCGTGCTAATGTTAAGTGGTTTAACTCATGAATAATGATATATTCAATTCAAAAAAGCTAAAAAGGATTGCTCTCTTGCCCCAAAGACCATTTTTTTATGCAAAGACTATGAAAACTATCTTTTGTGTCTTGCTTAATGATTATATTCATTGTGAAATCAATGCCAATGAACCCTCTATTCAATGAATTCATTCGATTCCAACAAACAATAGTGTCATTGTTCTTTATTAGTATTTCTCATTGATATTAAACGTTAAATTCCAAGAAAAAGGAGTCTCTCCCATCATTTCTAGTCAATGAGGTTCCTTTTTTGATTCCAAACACACTTTTTAATACAACGATCATAAAATTAACAACTATGGCAAAACTATCTAGTATATTAATTTAAAACAAACAAGTCTAAACACCATTAAAAACTCTAAATGTGTTTACTTATATCATCCAAAGCAGTCATTCCTCTTGGTTTGCTTTCCGTACTAATGTTAAGTGGTTTAAACTCATGAATAATGATATATTCAATTCGCAAAAAGCTAAAAAGGATTGCCTCTTGCCCCAAAGACCATTTTTTATGCAAAGACTATGAAACTATCTCTTTGTGTCTTGCTTAATGATTATATTCATTGTGAAATCAATGCCAATGAACCCTCTATTCAATGAATTCATTCGATTCCAACAAAACAATAGTGTCATTGTTCTTTTTATTAGTATTTCTCATTGATATTAAACGTTAAATTTCCAAGAAAAAGGAGTCTCTCCCATCATTTCTAGTCAATGAGGTTCCTTTTTTGATTCCAAACACACTTTTTAATACATGCGATCATAAAATTAACAACTATGGCAAAACTATCTAGTATATTATTTAAAATAAACAAGTCTAAACACCATTAAAACTCTAAATTTGTTTACTTATATCATCCAAAGCAGTCATTCCTCTTGGTTTTGTTTTTCGTACTAATGTTAAGTGGTTTAATTCATGAATAATGATATATTCAAAAAAGCTAAAAAGGATTGCCTCTTGCCCCAAAGACCATTTTTTATGCAAAGACTATGAAACTATCTTTTGTGTCTTGCTTAATGACTATATTCATTGTGAAATCAATGCCAATGAACCCTCTATTCCAATGAATTCATTCGATTCCAACAAACAATAGTGTCATTGATCTTTATTAGTATTTCTCATTGATATTAAACGTTAAATTCCATGAAAAAGGAGTCTCTCCCATCATTTCTAGTCAATGAGGTTCCTTTTTTTTTCCAAACACACTTTTTTTAATACAGCGATCATAAAATTAACAACTATGGCAAAACTATCTAGTATATTATTTAAAATAAACAAGTCTAAACACCATTAAAACTCTAAATTTGTTTACTTATATCATCCAAAGCAGTCATTCCTCTTTGTTTGTTTTCCGTGCTAATGTTAAGTGGTTTTAATTCATGAATAATGATATATTCAAAAAAAGCTAAAAAGGATTGCCTCTTGCCCCAAAGACCATTTTTTTATGCAAAGGACTATGAAAACTATCTTTTGTGTCTTGCTTAATGATTATATTCATTGTGAAATCAATGCCAATGAACCCTCTATTCAATGAATTCATTCGATTCCAACAAACAATAGTGTCATTGTTCTTTATTAGTATTTTCTCATTGATATTAAAACGTTAAATTCCAAAGAAAAAGGAGTCTCTCCCATCATTTCTAGTCAATGAGGTTCCTTTTTTGATTCCAAACACACTTTTTTTAATACAGCGATCATAAAATTAACAACTATGGCAAAACTATCTAGTATATTAATTAAAACAAACAAGTCTAAACACCATTAAAACTCTAAATGTGTTTACTTATATCATCCAAAGCAGTCATTCCTCTTGGTTTGTTTTCGTACTAATGTTAAGTGGTTTAATTCATGAATAATGATATATTCAAAAAGCTAAAAAAAGGATTGCCTCTTGCCCCAAAGACCATTTTTTATGCAAAGACTATGAAACTATCTTTTTTGTGTCTTGCTTAATGATTATATTCATTGTGAAATCAATGCCAATGAACCCTCTCTATTCAATGAATTCATTCGATTCCAACAAACAATAGTGTCATTGTTCTTTATTAGTATTTCTCATTGATATTAAACGTTAAATTTCCAAGAAAAAGGAGTCTCTCCCATCATTTCTAGTCAATGAGGTTCCTTTTTTTTGATTCCAAACACACTTTTTAATACAACAGCGATCATAAAATTAACAACTATGGCAAAACTATCTAGTATATTATTTTAAAATAAACAAGTCTAAACACCATTAAAACTCTAAATTTGTTTACTTATATCATCCAAAGCAGCAGTCATTCCTCTTGGTTTGTTTTCGTACTAATGTTAAGTGGTTTAACTCATGAATAATGATATATTCAATTCGCAAAAAGCTAAAAAGGATTGCCTCTTGCCCCAAAGACCATTTTTTATGCAAAGACTATGAAACTATCTTTTGTGTCTTGCTTAATGATTATATTCATTGTGAAATCAATGCCAATGAACCCTCTATTCAATGAATTCATTCGATTCCAACAAACAATAGTGTCATTGTTCTTTATTAGTATTTCTCATTGATATTAAACGTTAAATTTCCAAGAAAAAGGAGTCTCTCCCATCATTTCTAGTCAATGAGGTTCCTTTTTTTGATTCCAAACACACACTTTTTAATATAACGATCATAAAATTAACAACTATGGCAAAAACTATCTATATATTATTTAAAACAAAACAAGTCTAAACACCATTAAAACTCTAAATGTGTTTACTTGTATCATCCAAAGCAGTCATTCCATCTCTTGTTTGCTGTCCGTACTAATGTTAAGTGGTTTAACTCATGAATAATGATATATTCAATTCGCAAAAAGCTAAAAAAGATTGCCTCTTGTCCCAAAAAAGACCATTTTTTATGCAATAAAGACTATGAAACTATCTTTTGTGTCTTGCTTAATGATTATATTCATTGTGAAATCAATGCCAATGAACCCTCTATTCAATGAATTCATTCGATTCCAACAAACAATAGTGTCATTGTCATTGTTCTTTATTAGTATTTTCTCATTGATATTAAACGTTTAAATTCCAAGAAAAAGGAGTCTCTCCCATCATTTCTAGTCAATGAGGTTCCTTTTTTGATTTCCAAACACACTTTTTAATACAACGATCATAAAAAATTAACAACTATGGCAAAACTATCTAGTATATTAATTAAAACAAACAAGTCTAAACACACCATTAAAACTCTAAAATGTGTTTACTTATATCATCCAAAGCAGTCATTCCTCTTGGTTTGCTGTCCGTACTAATGTTAAGTGGTTTAAACTCATGAATAATGATATATTCAATTCGCAAAAAGCTAAAAAGGATTGCCTCTTGCCCCAAAAGACCATTTTTTTATGCAAAGACTATGAAACTATCTCTTTTGTGTCTTGCTTAATGATTATATTCATTGTGAAATCAAATGCAATGAACCCTCTATTCAATGAATTCATTCGATTCCAAAAAAACAATAGTGTCATTGTTCTTTATTAGTATTTCTCATTGATATTAAAACGTTAAATTCCAAGAAAAAGGAGTCTCTCTCCCATCATTTCTAGTCAATGAGGTTCCTTTTTTTGATTCCAAACACACACTTTTTAATACAGCGATCATAAAATTAACAACTATGGCAAAACTATCTAGTATATTAATTAAAACAAACAAGTCTAAACACCATTAAAAACTCTAAATGTGTTTACTTATATCATCCAAAAGCAGTCATTCCTCTTGGTTTGCTGTCGTACTAATGTTAAGTGGTTTAAATGCTCATGAATAATGATATATTCAATTCGCAAAAAGCTAAAAAGGATTGCCTCTTGCCCCAAAAGACCATTTTTTATGCAAAGACTATGAAACTATCTTTTGTGTCTTGCTTAATGATTATATTCATTGTGAAATCAATGCCAATGAACCCTCTATTCAATGAATTCATTCGATTCCAACAAACAATAGTGTCATTGTTCTTTATTAGTATTTCTCATTGATATTAAACGTTAAATTCCAAGAAAAAGGAGTCTCTCCCATCATTTCTAGTCAATGAGGTTCCTTTTTTTGATTCCAAACACACTTTTTTAATACAGCGATCATAAAATTTAACAACTATGGCAAAAAACTATCTAGTATATTATTTAAAAACAAACAAGTCTAAACACCATTTAAAACTCTAAATTTGTTTACTTATATCATCCAAAGCAGTCATTCCTCTTGGTTTGCTTTCCGTACTAATGTTAAGTGGTTTAAAACTCATGAATAATGATATATTCAATTCGCAAAAAGCTAAAAAGGATTGCCTCTTGCCCCAAAGACCATTTTTTATGCAAAGACTATGAAACTATCTTTTGTGTCTTGCTTAATGATTATATTCATTGTGAAATCAATGCCAATGAACCCTCTATTCAATGAATTCATTCGATTCCAACAAACAATAGTGTCATTGTTCTTTATTAGTATTTCTCTCATTGATATTAAACGTTAAAATTCCAAGAAAAAGGAGTCTCTCCCATCATTTCTAGTCAATGAGGTTCCTTTTTTGATTCCAAACACACTTTTTTAATACAGCGATCATAAAATTAACAACTATGGCAAAAACTATCTAGTATATTAATTTAAAACAAACAAGTCTAAACACACCATTAAATAAAACTCTAAATGTGTTTACTTATATATCATCCAAAGCAGTCATTCCTCTTGGTTTGTTTTGTCCGTACTAATGTTAAGTGGTTTAACTCATGAATAATGATATATTCACAATTCGCAAAAAAAGCTAAAAAAGGATTGCCTCTTGCCCCAAAGAGACCATTTTTTTATGCAAAGACTATGAAACTATCTTTTGTGTCTTGCTTAATGATTATATATTCATTGTGAAATCAATGCCAATGAACCCTCTATTCAATGAATTCATTCGATTCCAACAAACAATAGTGTCATTGTTCTTTATTAGTATTTCTCATTGATATTAAACGTTAAATTTCAAGAAAAAGGAGTCTCTCCCATCATTTCTAGTCAATGAGGTTCCTTTTTTGATTCCAAACACACACTTTTAAATACAACGATCATAAAATTAACAACTATGGCAAAACTATCTAGTATATTAATTTAAAAATAAACAAGTCTAAACACCATTAAAAACTCTAAATGTGTTTACTACTTATATCATCCAAAGCAGTCATTCCCTCTTGGTTTTGCTGTCCGTACTAATGTTAAGTGGTTTAACTCATGAATGAATGATATATATTCAATTCGCAAAAAAGCTAAAAAGGATTGCCTCTTGCCCCAAAGACCATTTTTTTATGCAAAGACTATGAAAAACTATCTTTTGTGTCTTGCTTAATGACTATATTCATTGTGAAATCAATGCCAATGAACCCTCTATTCAATGAATTCATTCGATTCCAACAAACAATAGTGTCATTGTTCTTTTATTAGTATTTCTCATTGATATTAAACGTTAAATTCCAAGAAAAAGGAGTCTCTCTCCCATCATTTCTAGTCAATGAGGTTCCTTTTTTTGATTCCCAAACACACTTTTTAATACAAGCGATCATAAAATTAACAACTATATGGCAAAAACTATCTAGTATATTAATTAAAAATAAACAAGTCTAAACACCATTAAAACTCTAAATTTGTTTTTACTTTTATATCATCCAAAAATAGTCATTCCTCTTGGTTTGCTGTCCGTACTAATGTTAAGTGGTTTAAACTCATGAATAATGATATATTCAATTCGCAAAAGCTAAAAAGGGATTGCCTCTTGCCCCAAAGACCATTTTTTTATGCAAAGACTATGAAACTATCTTTTGTGAACTTGCTTGCTTAATGATTATATTCATTGTGAAATCAATGCCAATGAACCCCTCTATTCAATGAATTCATTCGATTCCAACAAACAATAGTGTCATTGTTCTTTATTAGTATTTCTCATTGATATTAAACGTTAAAAATTCCAAGAAAAAGGAGTCTCTCTCCCATCATCATTTTCTAGTCAATGAGGTTCCCTTTTTTGATTCCAAACACACTTTTTTTATACAGCGATCATAAAATTAACAACTATGGCTAAAAAACTATCTAGTATATTAATTTAAAACAAACAAGTCTAAACACCATTAAAAAAACTCTAAATGTGTTTACTACTTATATCATCCAAAGCAGTCATTCCTCTTGGTTTGCTTTTCCGTACTAATGTTAAGTGGTTTAAACTCATGAATAATGATATATTCAATTTCGCAAAAAGCTAAAAAGGATTGCCTCTTGTCCCCAAAGACCATTTTTTATGCAAAGACTATGAAAAACTATCTTTTTGTGTCTTGCTTAATGATTATATTCATTGTGAAATCAATGCCAATGAACCCTCTATTCAATGAATTCATTCGATTCCAACAAACAATAGTGTCATTGTTCTTTATTAGTATTTCTCATTGATATTAAAAACGTTAAAAATTCCAAGAAAAAAGGAGTCTCTCCCATCAATTTCTAGTCAATGAGGTTCCTTTTTTTGATTCCCAAACACACACTTTTTAATACTACGACGATCATAAAATTAACAACTATGGCAAAAAACTATTCTAGTATTATTAATTAAAAACAAACAAGTCTAAACACCATTAAAACTCTAAATTTGTTTACTTATTATCATCCAAAGCAGTCAGTCATTCCTCTTGGTTTTGTTTTCGTACTAATGTTAAGTGGTTTAAATTCATGAATAATGATATATTCATTCGCAAAAAGCTAAAAAGGATTGCCTCTTGCCCCAAAGACCATTTTTTTATGCAAAGACTATGAAACTATCTTTTGTGTCTTGCTTAATGATTATATTCATTGTGAAATCAATGCCAATGAACCCTCTATTCAATGAATTCATTCGATTCCAACACAAACAATAGTGTCATTGTTCTTTATCTTTATTAGCATTTCTCATTGATATTAAACGTTAAATTCCAAGAAAAAAGGAGTCTCTCCCATCATTTCTAGTCAATGAGGTTCCTTTTTTGATTCCAAACACACTTTTTTAATACAGATCATAAAATTAACAACTATGGCAAAACTATCTAGTATATTAATTAAAACAAACAAGTCTAAACACCATTAAAAACTCTAAATTGGTTTTACTTGTATCATCCAAAGCAGTCATTTCTCTTGGTTTGCTGTTCCGTACTAATGTTAAGTGGTTTAACTCATGAATAATGATATATTTCAATTCGCAAAAAGCTAAAAAGGATTGCCTCTTGTCCCAAAGACCATTTTTTTATGCAAAGACTATGAAACTATCTTTTTCTTTTGTGTCTTGCTTAATAGATGATTATATTCATTGTGAAATCAATGCCAATGAACCCTCTATTCAATGAATGAATTCATTCGATTCCAAACAAACAATAGTGTCATTGTTCTTTATATTAGCATTTCTCATTGATATTAAACGTTAAAATTCCAAGAAAAAGGAGTCTCTCCCATCATTTCTAGTCAATGAGGTTCCTTTTTTTTGATTCCAAACACACTTTTTAAATACAGCGATCATAAAATTTAACAACTATGGCAAAACTATCTAGTATATTATTTAAAACAAACAAGTCTAAACACCATTAAAACTCTAAATTTGTTTACTTATATCATCCAAAAGCAGTCATTCCTCTTGGTTTGTTTTCGTACTAATATGTTAAGTGGTTTAAATTAACATGAATAATGATATATTCAAAAAGCTAAAAAGGATTGCCTCTTGCCCCAAAGACCATTTTTTATGCAAAGACTATGAAACTATCTTTTGTGTCTTGCTTAACGACTATATTCATTGTGAAATCAATGCCAATGAACCCTCTCTATTCAATGAATTCATTCGATTCCAACAAACAATAGTGTCATTGATCTTTATTAGTATTTCTCATTGATATTAAACGTTAAATTCCATGAAAAAGGAGAGTCTCCCATCATTTCTAGTCTAGTCAATGAGGTTCCTTTTTTTGATTCCAAACACACACTTTTTAATACAGCGATCATAAAATTAACAACTATGGCAAAACTATCTAGTATATTAATTAAAAAAAAAACAAGTCTAAACACCATTAAAACTCTAAATGTGTTTACTTATATCATCCCAAAGCAGTCATTCCTCTTGGTTTGTTTCAGTCCGTACTATGTTAAGTGGTTTAATTCTCATGAATAATGATATATTCAATTCAAAAAGCTAAAAAGGATTGCCCTTCTTGCCCCAAAGACCATTTTTTATGCAAAGACTATGAAAACTATCTTTTGTGTCTTGCTTAATGATTATATTCATTGTGAAATCAATGCCAATGAACCCTCTATTCAATGAATTCATTCGATTCCAACAAACAATAGTGTCATTGTTCTTTATTTAGTATTTCTCATTGATATTAAACGTTAAAATTCCAAGAAAAAGGAGTCTCTCCCATCATTTCTAGTCAATGAGGTTTCCTTTTTTGATTCCAAACACACTTTTTTAATACAACGATCATAAAATTAACAACTATGGCAAAACTATCTAGTATATTAATTAAAACAAACAAGTGTCTAAACACCATTAAAACTCTAAATGTGTTTACTTATATCATCCACAAAAGCAGTCATTCCTCTTGGTTTGCTGTCCGTACTAATGTTAAGTGGTTTAACTCATGAATAATGATATATTCAATTCGCAAAAAGCTAAAAAGGATTGCCTCTTGTCCCAAAGACCCATTTTTTATGCAAAGACTATGAAACTATCTTTTGTGTCTTGCTTAATGATTATATTCATTGTGAAATCAATGCCAATGAACCCTCTATTTCAATGAATTCAATTCGATTCCAAACAAACAATAGTGTCATTGTTCTTTTATTAGTATTTTCTCATTGATATTAAACGTTAAATTCCAAGAAAAAGGAGTCTCTCCCATTCATTTCTAGTCAATGAGGTTTCCTTTTTTGATTCCAAAACCACTTTTTAAATACAGCGATCATAAAATTAACAACTATGGCAAAACTATCTTATATATCTATATAAATTAAAAAATAAACAAGTCTAAACACCATTAAAAACTCTAAAATTTGTTTACTTAATATCATCCAAAGCAGTCATTCCTCTTGGTTTGTTTTGTCCGTGCACTAATGTTAAGTGGTTTAATTCATGAATAATGATATATTCAATTCAAAAGCTAAAAAGGATTGCCTCTTGCCCCAAAGACCATTTTTTATGCAAAGACTATGAAACTATCTTTTTGTGTCTTGCTTAATGATATATTCATTGTGAAATCAATGCCAATGAAACCCTCTATTCAATGAATTCATTTCGATTCCAACAAACAATAGTGTCATTGTTCTTTATTAGTATTTCTCATTGATATTAAACGTTAAATTCCATGAAAAAAGGAGTCTCTCCCATCATTTCTAGTCAAATGAGGTTCCTTTTTTTGATTCCAAACACACTTTTTAATACAGCGATCATGAAATTAACAACTATGGCAAAAACTACCTAGTATATTAATTAAAATAAAACAAGTCTAAACAACCATTAAAACTCTAAAATGTGTTTACTTATATCATCCAAAAGCAGTCATTTCCTCTTTGGTTTGTTTTAGTAGTGGCGATATTGTTAAAGTGGTTTAATTCACTGAATAATGATATATTCAAAAAAGCTAAAAAGATTTGCTTCTTGCCCCAAAGACCATTTTTTTATGCAAAGACTATGAAACTATCTTTTGGTCTTGCTAATGATTATATTCATTGTGAAAATCAATTGCTAATGAATCCTCTATTCTATGAATTCATTCGATTCAACAAACAATAGTGTCATTGTTCTTTATTCGCCTTTATTTTCATTGTATATTAAACGTTAAAATTCCAAGAAAAAGGATGTCCTCTCCGACATTCATTTCTAGTCAATGAGGTCCTTTTTTGATTCCAACACACTTT
>JBAPLH010000331.1:0-80925 GCA_037897445.1 Ceriops zippeliana | reverse complement strand
TTAATATCATGATCTTTGTATCAAAAAGTGTGTTTGTAAACAAAAAAGGATACTTGCTAAGAAGAAATGATGGGACAGAATCTTTATTTTGTATTTCAACCAATTAAAATCAATAAGAAAAGCAAATCAAGATCAGGGACACCATTGTTTATCTCAATTGAAAGAATTCATGGTATAGATGGTTCATGGATATTGATTTCACAATTAACATAGTCGTTAAGTATGACACAAACGATAATTTCATGGTCTTTGAATGAAAAATAGTCTTTGGAACAGAAAGAGGAGTGTAATTAGCTGGAAGCGCATTGAATGTCTCATTATTTTTCAATGAAACTACTTAACAATAGTACGAAATGCAAACCAAGATGAATGAATTCTTCGATTGGTGGAAGTAAACACATTTAGAGTGTTAATAGGGTTTGGAATGGTTTGTTTTAATGAATAGAGTTAATAGTTTGGGACAAGTGTTAATTTCATGATCTTTGCATCAAAAAGTGTGTTTGTAGACAAAAAAGGATACTTGCTAGGTAGAAATGATGGGACGGACTCTTTATTTTGTATTTCAACCAATTAATATCAATAAGAAAAGCAAATCAAGATCAGCGACTCCACTGTTTGTTGGAATTGAAAGAATTCAGGGTATAGATGGTTCATGGATATTGATTTCACAATTAATATAGTCGTTAAGTATGAAACAAACGATAATTTCATGGTCATTGAATGAAAAATAGTCTTCGGAAAAGAAAGAGGAGTGTAATTAGCTGCAGGCGCATTGAATGTCTCATTATTTTTGAATGAAACTACTTACCAATAGTACGAAATGCAAACCAAGATGAATGAATTCTTCGATTGGTGGAAGTAAACACCTTTAGAGTGTTAATAGGGTTTAGAATGGTTTGTTTTAATGAATTTACTTAGTAGTTTAGGCACAAGTGTGAATTTCATGATCTTTGTATCAAAAAGAGTGTTTGTAGATAAAAAAGGATACTTGCTAAGTAGAAATGATGGGACGCACTTTTTATTTTGTATTTCAACCAATTAATATCAATAAGAAAGGCAAATCAAGATCAGGGACTCCATTGTTTGTTGGAATTGAAAGAATTCATGGTATAGATGGTTCATCGATATTGATTTTACAATTAATATAGTCGTTAAGTATGACACAAACGATAATTTCATGGTCATTGAATGAAAAGTAGTCTTCGGAAAAGAAAGAGGAGTATAATTAGCTGGAGGCGCATTGAATGTCTCATTATTTTTGAATGAAACTACTTAACAATAGTACGAAATGCAAACCAAGATGAATGAATTCATTGGTGGAAGTAAACACATTTAGAGTGTTAATAGGGTTTAGAATGGTTTGTTTCAATGAATATAGTTAGTAGTTTAGGCACAAGTGTTAATTTCATGATCTCTGTATCAAAAAGAGTGTTTGTAGATAAAAAAGGATACTTGCTAAGTAGAAATGATGGGACGGACTTTTTATTTTATATTTCAACCAATTAATATCAATAAGAAAAGCAAATCAAGATCAGCGACTCCATTGTTTGTTGGAATTGAAAGAATTCATGGTATATATGGTTCATGGATATTGATTTCACAATTAATATAGTCGTTAAGTATGACACAAACGATAATTTCATGGTCTTTGAATGAAAAATAGTCTTTGGAACAGAAAGAGGAGTGTAATTAGCTGGAAGCGCATTGAATGTCTCATTATTTTTTAATGAAACTACTTAACAATAGTACGAAATGGAAACCAAGATGAATGAATTCTTCAATTGGTGGAAGTAAACACATTTAGAGTGTTAATAGGGTTTAGAATGGTTTGTTTCAATGAATATAGTTAGTAGTTTAGGCACAAGTGTTAATTTCATGATCTCTGTATCAAAATGTGTGTTTGTAAACAAAAAAGTATACTTGCTAATAAGAAATGATGGGACAGACTCTTTATTTTGTATTTCAACCAATTAATATCAATAAGAAAAGCAAATCATGATCAGGGACTCCATTGTTTGTTGGAATAGAAAGAATTCAGGGTATAGATGGTTCATAGATATTGATTTCACAATTAATATAGTGTTTAAGTATGAAACAAACGATAATTTCATGGTCATTGAATGAAAAATAGTCTTCGAAAAAGAAAGAGGAGTGTAATTAGCTGGAGGCGCATTGAATGTCTCATTATTTGTGAATGAAACTACTTAACAATAGTACGAAATGCAAACCAAGATGAATGAATTCTTCGATTGGTGGAAGTAAACAAATTTAGAGTGTTAGTAGGGTTTAGAATGGTTTGTTTTAATGAATATACTTAGTAGTTTAGGCACAAGTGTGAATTTCATGATCTTTGTATCAAAAAGAGTGTTTGTAGATAAAAAAGGATACTTGCTAAGTAGAAATGATGGGACGGACTTTTGATTTTGTATTTCAACCAATTAATATCAATAAGAAAAGCAAATCAAGATCAGCGACTCCATTGTTTGTTGGAATTGAAAGAATTCATGCTATAGATGGTTCATGGATATTGATTTCACAATTAATATAGTCGTTAAGTATGAAACAAATGATAATTTCATGGTCATTGAATGAAAAATAGTCTTTGGAACAGAAAAAGGAGTGTAATTAGCTGGAGGCGCATTGAATGTCTCATTATTTTTGAATGAAACTACTGAACAATAGTACGAAATGCAAACCAAGATGAATGAATTCTTCAATTGGTGGAAGTAAACACATTTAGAGTGTTAATAGGGTTTAGAATGGTTTGTTTCAATGAATATAGTTAGTAGTTTAGGCACAAGTGTTAATTTCATGATCTCTGTATCAAAATGTGTGTTTGTAAACAAAAAAGTATACTTGCTAATAAGAAATGATGGGACAGACTCTTTATTTTGTATTTCAACCAATTAATATCAATAAGAAAAGCAAATCAAGATCAGCGTCTCCATTGTTTGTTGGAATTGATAGAATTCATGGTGTAGATGGTTCATGGATATTGATTTCACAATTAATATATTCGTTAAGTATGACACAAACGATAATTTCATGGTCTTTGAAAGAAAAATAGTCTTTGGAACAGAAAGAGGAGTGTAATTAGCTGGAAGCGCATGGAATGTCTCATTATTTTTCAATGAAACTACTTAACAATAGTACGAAATGCAAACCAATATGAATGAATTCTTCGATTGGTGGAAGTGAACACATTTAGAGTGTTAATAGGGTTTGGAATGGTTTGTTTTAATGAATATAGTTAATAGTTTGGGACAAGTGTTAATTTCATGATCTTTGCATCAAAAAGTGTGTTTGTAGACAAAAAAGGATACTTGCTAAGTAGAAATGATAGGACGGACTCTTTATTTTGTATTTCAACCAATTAATATCAATAAGAAAAGCAAATCAAGATCAGCGTCTCCATTGTTTGTTGGAATTGAAAGAATTCATGGTGTAGATGGTTCATGGATATTGATTTCACAATTAATATAGTCGTTAAGTATGACACAAACGATAATTTCATGGTCTTTGAAAGAAAAATAGTCTTTGGAACAGAAAGAGGAGTGTAATTAGCTGGAAGCGCATTGAATGTCTCATTATTTTTTAATGAAACTACTTAACAATAGTACGAAATGCAAACCAAGATGAATGAATTCTTCGATTGGTGGAAGTAAACACATTTAGAGTGTTAATAGGGTTTGGAATGGTTTGTTTTAATGAATATAGTTAATAATTTGGGCACAAGTGTTAATTTAATGATCTTTGCATCAAAAAGTGTGTTTGTAAACAAAAAAGGATACTTGCTAAGAAGAAATGATTTGACAGACTCTTTATTTTGTATTTCAACCAATTAATATCAATAAGAAAAGCAAATCAAGATCAGCGACTCCATTGTTTGTTGGAATTGAAAGAATTCATGGTATAGATGGTTCATGGATATTGATTTCACAATTAATATAGTCGTTAAGTATGACACAAACGATAATTTCATGGTCTTTGAATGAAAAGTAGTCTTTGGAACAGAAAGAGGAGTGTAATTAGCTGGAAGCGCATTGAATGTCTCATTATTTTTTAATGAAACTACTTAAAAATAGTACGAAATGCAAACCAAGATGAATGAATTCTTCGATTGGTGGAAGTAAACACATTTAGAGAGTTAATAGGGTTTGGAATGGTTTGTTTTAATGAATATAGTTAATAGTTTGGGACAAGTGTTAATTTCATGATCTTTGCATCAAAAAGTGTCTTTGTAGACAAAAAAGGATACTTGCTAAGTAGAAATGATGGGTCGGACTCTTTATTTTGTATTTCAACCAATTAATATCAATAAGAAAAGCAAATCAAGATCAGGGACTCCATTGTTTGACGGATTTGAAAGAATTCATGGTATATATGGTTTATGGATATTGATTTCACAATTAATATAGTCGTTAACTATTACACAAACCATAATTTCATGGTCATTGAATGAAAAATAGTCTTTGGAAAAGAAAGAGGAGTGTAATTAGCTGGAGGCGCATTGAATGACTCATTTTTTTGAATGAAACTAAACAATAGTACGAAATGCAAACCAAGATGAATGATTTCTTCGATTGGTGGAAGTAAACACATTTAGAGTGTTAATAGGGTTTAGAATGGTTTGTTTTAATGAATATACTTAGTAGTTTAGGCACAAGTGTTAATTCATTATCTTTGTATCAAAAAGTGTGTTTGTAAATAAAAAAGGATACTTGCTAAGAAGAAATCATGAGACTGACTTTTTATTTTGTATTTCAACCAATTAATATCAATAAGAAAAGCAAATCAAGATCAGGGACTCCATCGTTTATCGGCATTGAAAGAATTCATGGTATAGATGGTTCATGGATATTGATTTCACAATTAATATAATCGTTAAGTATGAAACAAACGATAATTTCATGGTCATTGAATGAAAAATAGTCTTCGAAAAAGAAAGAGGAGTGTAATTAGCTGGATGCGCATTGAATGTCTCATTATTTTTGAATGAAACTACTTAACAATAGTACGAGATGCAAACCAAGATGAATGAATTCTTCGACTGGTGGAAGTAAACACATTTAGAGTGTTAATAGGGTTTAGAATGGTTTGTTTCAATGAATATAGTTAGTAGTTTAGGCACAAGTGTTAATTTCATGATCTCTGTATCAAAAAGTGTGTTTGTAAACAAAAAAGGATACTTGCTAACAAGAAATGATGGGACAGACTCTTTATTTTGTATTTCAACCAATTAATATCAATAAGAAAAGCAAATCATGATCAGGGATTCCATTGTTTGTTGGAATAGAAAGAATTCAGGGTATAGATGGTTCATAGATATTGATTTCACAATTGATATAGTGTTTAAGTATGAAACAAACGATAATTTCATGGTCATTGAATGAAAAATAGTCTTCGAAAAAGAAAGAGGAGTGTAATTAGCTGAAGGCGCATTGAATGTCTCATTATTTTTGAATGAAACTACTTAAAAATAGTACGAAATGCAAACCAAGATGAATGAATTCTTCGATTGGTGGAAGTAAACACATTTAGAGTGTTAGTAGGGTTTAGAATGGTTTGTTTTAATGAATATACTTAGTAGTTTAGGCACAAGTGTGAATTTCATGATCTCTGTATCAAAAAGAGTGTTTGTAGATAAAAAAGGATACTTGCTAAGTAGAAATGATGGGACGGACTTTTGATTTTGTATTTCAACCAATTAATATCAATAAGAAAAGCAAATCAAGATCAGGGACTCCATTGTTTGTTGGAATTCAAAGAATTCATGGTATAGATGGTTCATGGATATTGATTTCACAATTAATATAGTCATTAAGTATGACAGAAACGATAATTTCATGGTCTTTGAATGAAAAATAGTCTTTGGAACAGAAAGAGGAGTGTAAGTAGCTGGAGGCACATTGAATGTCTCATTATTTTTGAGTGAAACTATTTAACAATAGTATGAAAAGCAAACCATGATGAATGAATTCCTCGATTGGTGGAGGTAAACACATTTAGAGTGTTAATAGGGTTTAGAATGGTTTGTTTTAATGAATATAGTTAATAGTTTGGGCACAAGTGTTAATTTCAAGATCTTTGTATCAAAAAGTGTGTTTGTAAACAAAAAAGGATACTTGCTAAGAAGAAATGATGGGACGAACTCTTTATTTTGTATTTCAACCAATTAATATCAACAAGAAAAGCAAATCAAGGTCTGCGACTCCATTGTTTGTTGGAATTGAAAGAATTCATGGTATAGATGGTTCATGGATATTGATTTCACAATTAATATAGTCGTTAAGTATGTCACAAACGATAATTTCATGGTCTTTGAATGAAAAATAGTCTTTCGAACAGAAAGAGGAGTGTAATTAGCTGGAAGCGCATTGAATGTCTCATTATTTTTGAATGAAACTACTTAACAATAGTACGAAATGCAAACCAAGATGAATGAATTCTTCGATTGGTGGAAGTAAACACATTTAGAGTGTTAATAGGGTTTGGAATGGTTTGTTTTAATGAATATAGTTAATAGTTTGGGCACAAATGTTAATTTCATGATCTTTGCATCAAAAAGTGTGTTTGTAGAGAAAAAAGGATACGTGCTAAGTAGAAATGATGGGTCGGACTCTTTATTTTGTATTTCAACCAATTAATATCAATAAGAAAAGCAAATCAAGATCAGGGACTCCATTCTTTGACGGATTTGAAAGAATTCATGGTATATATGGTTTATGGATATTGATTTCACAATTAATATAGTCGTTAACTATTACACAAACCATAATTTCATGGTCATTGAATGAAAAATAGTCTTTGGAAAAGAAAGAGGAGTGTAATTAGCTGGAGGCGCATTGAATGTCTCATTTTTTTGAATGAAACTACTTAACAATAGTACGAAATGCAAACCAAGATGAATGAATTCTTCGATTGGTGGAAGTAAACACATTTAGAGTGTTAATAGGGTTTAGAATGGTTTGTTTTAATGAATATACTTAGTAGTTTAGGCACAAGTGTTAATTCATTATCTTTGTATCAAAAAGTGTGTTTGTAAATAAAAAAGGATACTTGCTAAGAAGAAATGATGGGACGAACTCTTTATTTTGTATTTCAACCAATTAATATCAACAAGAAAAGCAAATCAAGATCAGGGACTCCATTGTTTGTTGGAATTGAAAGAATTCATGGTATAGATGGTTCATGGATATTGATTTCACAATTAATATAATCGTTAAGTATGAAACAAACGATAATTTCATGGTCATTGAATGAAAAATAGTCTTTGGAACAGAAAAAGGAGGGTAATTAGCTGGAGGCGCATTGAATGTCTCATTATTTTTTAATGAAACTACTTAACAATAGTATGAAATGCAAAGCAAGATGAATAAATTCTTCAATTGGTGGAAGTAAACACATTTAGAGTGTTAATAGAGTTTAGAATTGTTTGTTGTAATGAATATAGTTAGTAGTTTAGGAACAAGTGTTAATTTCATGATCTTTGTATCAAAAAGTGTGTTTGTAAACAAAAAAGGATACTTGCTAAGAAGAAATGATGGGACAGATTCTTTATTTTGTATTTCAACCAAATAATATCAATAAGAAAAGCAAATCAAGATCAGGGACTCCATTGTTTGTCGGAATTGAAAGTATTCAGGGTATAGATGGTTCATGGATATTAATTTCACAATTAATATAGTCGTTAACTATTACACAAACCATAATTTCATGGTCATTGAATGAAAAATAGTCTTCGGAAAAGAAAGAGGAGTGTAATTAGCTGGACGCGCATTGAAGGTCTCATTATTTTTTAATGAAACAACTTAACAATTGTACAAAATGCAAACCAAGATGAATGAATACTTCGATTGGTGGAAGTAAACACATTTAGAGTGTTAATAGGCTTTAGAATGGTTTGTTTTAATGAATATACTTAGTAGTTTTGGCACAAGTGTGAATTTCATGATCTTTGTATCAAAAAGAGTGTAGATAAAAAAGGATACTTGCTAAGTAGAAATGATGGGACGGACTTTTTATTTTGTATTTCAACCAATTAATATCAATAAGAAAGGCAAATCAAGATCAGGGACTCCATTGTTTGTTGGAATTGAAAGAATTCATGGTATATATGGTTTATGGATATTGATTTCACAATTAATATAGTTGTTAACTATTACACAACCCATAATTTCATAGTCATTGAATGAAAAATAGTCTTTGGAACAGAAAGAGGAGTGTAATTAGCTAGAGGAGCATTGAATGTCTCATTATTTTTGAATGAAACTATTTAACAATAGTACAAAATGCAAACCAAGATGAATGAATTCTTCAATTGGTGGAAGTAAACACATTTAATGTGTTAATAGTGTTTAGAATGGTTTGTTTTAATGAATATACTTAGTAGTTTTGGCACAAGCGTGAATTTCATGATCTTTGTATCAAAAAGTGTGTTTGTAAACAAAAAAGGTATACTTGCTAAGAAGAAATGATGGGACAGACTCTTTATTTTGTATTTCAACCAATTAATATCAATAAGAAAAGCAAATCAAGATCAGGGACTCCATTGTTTGTTGGAATTGAAAGAATTGATGGTATAGATTGTTCATGGATATTGATTTCACAATTAATATAGTCGTTAAGTGAGACACAAACGATAATTTCATAGTCTTTGAATGAAAAATAGTCTTTGGAACAGAAAGAGGAGTGTAATTAGCTGGAGGCGCATTGAATGTCTCATTATTTTTGAATGAAACTACTTAACAATAGTACGAAATGCAAACCAAGATGAATGAATTCTTCGATTGGTGGAAGTAAACACATTTAGAGTATTAATAGGGTTTGGAATGGTTTGTTTTAATGAATATAGTTAATAATTTGGGCACAAGTGTTAATTTCATGATCTTTTCATCAAAAAGTGTGTTCGTAAACAAAAAAGGATACTTGCTAAGAAGAAATGATTTGACGGACTCTTTATTTTGTATTTCAACAAATTAATATCAACAAGAAAAGCAAATCAAGGTCTGCGACTCCATTGTTTGTTGGAATTGAAAGAATTCATGGTATAGATGGTTCATGGATATTGATTTCACAATTAATATAGTCGTTAAGTATGTCACAAACGATAATTTCATGGTCTTTGAATGAAAAATAGTCTTTGGAACAGAAAGAGGAGTGTAATTAGCTGGAAGCGCATTGAATGTCTCATTATTTTTGAATGAAACTACTTAACAGTAGTACGAAATGCAAACCAAGATGAATGAATTCTTCGATAGGTGGAAGTAAACACATTTAGAGTGTTAATAGGGTTTGGAATGGTTTGTTTTAATGAATATAGTTAATAATTTCGGCACAAGTGTTAATTTAATGATCTTTGCATCAAAAAGTGTGTTTGTAAACAAAAAAGGATACTTGCTAAGAAGAAATGATTTGACGGACTCTTTATTTTGTATTTCAACCAATTAATATCAATAAGAAAAGCAAATCAAGATCAGCGACTCCATTGTTTGTTGGAATTGAAAGAATTCATGGTATAGATGGTTCATGGATATTGATTTCACAATTAATATAGTCGTTAAGTATGACACAAACGATAATTTCATGGTCTTTGAATGAAAAATAGTCTTTGGAACAGAAAGAGGAGTGTAATTAGCTGGAAGCGCATTGAATGTCTCATTATTTTTTAATGAAACTACTTAACAATAGTACGAAATGCAAACCAAGATGAATGAATTCTTCGATTGGTGGAAGTAAACACATTTAGAGTGTTAAGAGGGTTTGGAATGGTTTGTTTTAATGAATATAGTTAATAGTTTGCGCACAAGTGTTAATTTCATGATCTTTGCATCAAAAAGTGTGTTTGTAGACAAAAAAGGATACTTGCTAAATAGAAATGATGGGACAGACTCTTTATTTTGTATTTCAACCAATTAATATCATTAATAAAAGCAAATCAAGATCAGGGACTCCATTGTTTGTCGGAATTGAAAGAATTCAGGGTATAGATGGTTCATGGATATTGATTTCACAATTAATATAGTCGTTAAGTATGACACAAACGATGATTTCATGGTCTTTCAATGAAAAATAGTCTTTGGAACAGAAAGAGGAGTGTAATTAGCTGGAGGCGCATTGAATGTGTCATTATTTTTGAATGAAACTATTTAACAATAGTACAAAATGCAAACCAAGATGAATGAATTCTTCGATTGGTGGAAGGAAACACATTTAGTGTATTAATAGGGTTTGGAATGGTTTGTTTTAATGAATATAGTTAATAATTTGGGCACAAGTGTTAATTTCATGATCTTTTCATCAAAAAGTGTGTTCGTAAACAAAAAAGGATACTTGCTAAGAAGAAATGATTTGACGGACTCTTTATTTTGTATTTCAACATATTAATATCAACAAGAAAAGCAAATCAAGGTCTGCGACTCCATTGTTTGTTGGAATTGAAAGAATTCATGGTATAGATGGTTCATGGATATTGATTTCACAATTAATATAGTCGTTAAGTATGTCACAAACGATAATTTCATGATCTTTGAATGAAAAATAGTCTTTCGAACAGAAAGAGGAGTGTAATTAGCTGGAAGCGCATTGAATGTCTCATTATTTTTGAATGAAACTACTTAACAGTAGTACGAAATGCAAACCAAGATGAATGAATTCTTCGATAGGTGGAAGTAAACACATTTAGAGTGTTAATAGGGTTTGGAATGGTTTGTTTTAATGAATATAGTTAATAATTTCGGCACAAGTGTTAATTTAATGATCTTTGCATCAAAAAGTGTGTTTGTAAACAAAAAAGGATACTTGCTAAGAAGAAATGATTTGACGGACTCTTTATTTTGAATTTCAACCAATTAATATCAATAAGAAAAGCAAATCAAGATCAGCGACTCCATTGTTTGTTGGAATTGAAAGAATCCATGGTATAGATGGTTCATGGATATTGATTTCACAATTAATATAGTCGTTAAGTATGACACAAACGATAATTTCATGGTCTTTCAATGAAAAATAGTCTTTGGAACAGAAAGAGGAGTGTAATTAGCTGGAAGCGCATTGAATGTCTCATTATTTTTTAATGAAACTACTTAACAATAGTACGAAATGCAAACCAAGATGAATGAATTCTTCGAATGGTGGAAGTAAACACATTTAGAGTGTTAATAGGGTTTGGAATGGTTTGTTTTAATGCATATAGTTAATAGTTTGCGCACAAGTGTTAATTTCATGATCTTTGCATCAAAAAGTGTGTTTGTAGACAAAAAAGGATACTTGCTAAGTAGAAATGATGGGACGGACTCTTTATTTTGTATTTCAACCAATTAATATCATTAATAAAAGCAAATCAAGATCAGGGACTCCATTGTTTGTCGGAATTGAAAGAATTCAGGGTATAGATGGTTCATGGATATTGATTTCACAATTAATATAGTCGTTAAGTATGACACAAATGATGATTTCATGGTCTTTCAATGAAAAATAGTCTTTGGAACAGAAAGAGGAGTGTAATTAGCTGGAGGCGCATTGAATGTCTCATTATTTTTGAATGAAACTATTTAACAATAGTACGAAATGCAAACTAACATGAATGAATTCTTCGATTGGTGGAAGGAAACACATTTAGAGTATTAATAGGGTTTGGAATGGTTTGTTTTAATGAATATAGTTAATAATTTGGGCACAAGTGTTAATTTCATGATCTTTTCATCAAAAAGTGTGTTCGTAAACAAAAAAGGATACTTGCTAAGAAGAAATGATTTGACGGACTCTTTATTTTGTATTTCAACCAATTAATATCAATAAGAAAAGCAAATCAAGGTCTGCGACTCCATTATTTGTTGGAATTGAAAGAATTCATGGTATAGATGGTTCATGGATATTGATTTCCCAATTAATATAGTCGTTAAGTATGACACAAACGATAATTTCATGGTCTTTGAATGAAAAATAGTCTTTGGAACATAAAGAGGAGTGTAATTAGCTGGAAGCGCATTGAATGTCTCATTATTTTTCAATGAAACTACTTAACAATAGTACAAAATGCAAACCAAGATGAATGAATTCTTCGATTGGTGGAAGTAAACACATTTAGAGTGTTAATAGGGTTTGGAATGGTTTATTTTAATGAATATAGTTAGTAGTTTGGGCACAAGTGTTAATTCATTATCTTTGTATCAAAAAATGTGTTTGTAAACAAAAAAGGATACTTGCTAAGAAGAAATCATGGAACGAACTTTTTATTTTGTATTTCAACCAATTAATATCAAGAAGAAAAGCAAATCAAGGTCTGCGACTCCATTGTTTGTTGGCATTGAAAGAATTCATGGTATAGATGGTTCATGGATATTGATTTCACAATTAATATAGTCGTTAAGTATGAAACAAACGATAATTTAATGGTTATTGAATGAAAAATAGTGTTCAAAAAATAAAGAGGAGTGTAATTAGCTGGAGGCGCATTGAATGTCTCATTATTTTTGAATGAAACTACTTAACAATAGTACGAAATGCAAACCAAGATGAATGAATTCTTCGATTGGTGGAAGTAAAAACATTTAGAGTGTTAATGATGTTTAGAATGGTTTGTTTTAATGAATTTATTTAGTAGTTTAGGCACAAGTGTGAATTTCATGATCTTTGTATCAAAAAGAGTGTTTGTAGATAAAAAAGGATACTCGCTAAGTAGAAATGATGGGACGGACTTTTTATTTTGTATTTCAACCAATTAATATCAATAAGAAAGGCAAATCAAGATCAGCGACTCCATTGTTTGTTGGAATTGAAAGAATTCATGGTATAGATGGTTCATGGATATTGATTTCACAATTAATATAGACGTTAAGTATGACACAAAAGATAATTTCATGGTCTTTGAATGAAAAATAGTCTTCAAAAAAGAAAGAGGAGTGTAATTAGCTGGAGGCGCATTGAATGTCTCATTATTTTTGAATGAAACTACTTAACAATAGTACGAAATGCAAACCAAGATGAATGAATTCTTCGATTGGTGGAAGTAAACATATTTAGAGTGTTAATAGGGTTTGGAATGGTTTGTTTTAATGAATATAGTTAATAGTTTGGGCACAAGTGTTAATTTCATGATCTTTGCATCAAAAAGTGTATTTGTAAACAAAAAAGGATACTTGCTAAGAAGAAATGATGGGATAAACTCTTTATTTTGTATTTCAACAAATTAATATCAATAAGAAAGCAAATCAAGATCAGGGAATCCATTGTTTGTTGGAATTGAAAGAATTCAATGTATAGATGGTTCATGGATATTGATTTCACAATTAATATAGTCGTTAAGTAAGACACAAACGATAATTTCATGGTCATTGAATCAAAAATAATCTTTGGAACAGAAAGAGGAGTGTAATTAGCTGGAGGCACATTGAATGTCTCATTATTTTTTAATGAAACTACTTAACAATAGTACGAAATGCAAACCAAGATGAATGAATTCTTCGATTGGTGGAAGTAAACACATTTAGAGAGTTAAGAGGGTTTAGAATGGTTTGTTTTAATGAATATAGTTAATAGTTTGGGCACAAGTGTGAATTTCATGATCTTTGTATCAAAAAGTGTGTTTGTAAACAAAAAAGGATACTTGCTAACAAGAAATGATGGGACAGACTCTTTATTTTGTATTTCAACCAATTAATATCAATAAGAAAGCAAATCAAGATCAGGGACTCCATTGTTTGTTGGAATTGAAAGAATTCATGGTATAGATGGTTCATGGATATTGATTTCACAATTAATATAGTCGTTAAGTAAGACACAAACGATAATTTCATGGTCATTGAATCAAAAATAGTCTTTGGAACAGAAAGAGGACTGTAATTAGCTGGAGGCGCATTGAATGACTCATTATTTTTTAATGAAACTACTTAACAATAGTACGAAATGCAAACCAAGATGAATGAATTCTTCGATTGGTGGAAGTAAACACATTTAGAGTGTTAATAGGGTTTGGAATGGTTTGTTTCAATGAATATAGTTAATAGTTTAGGCACAAGTGTGAATTTCATGATCTTTGTATCGAAAAGAGTGTTTGTAGACAAAAAAGCATACTTGCTAAGAAGAAATGATGGGACGGACTTTTTATTATGTATTTCAACCAATTAATATCATTAAGAAAAGCAAATCAAGATCAACGACTCCATTGTTTGTTGGAATTGAAAGAATTCATGGTATAGATGGTTCATGGATATTGATTTCACAATTAATATAGTAGTTAAGTATGACGCAAACTATAATTTCATGGTCATTGAATGGAAAATAGTCTTTGGAACAGAAAGAGGAGCGTAATTAGCTGGAGGCACATTGAGTGTCTCATTATTTTTGAATGAAACTATTTAGCAATAGTACGAAATGCAAACCAAGATGAACGAATTCTTCGATTGGTGGAAGTAAACGCATTTAGAGTGTTAATAGGGTTTGGAATGGTTTGTTTTATTGAATATAGTTAATAGTTTTGGCACAAGTGTTAATTTCATGATCTTTGCATCAAAAAGTGTGTTTGTAGACAAAAAAGCATACTTGCTACGTAGAAATCATGGGGCGGACTCTTTATTTTGTATTTCAACCAATTAATATCACTAACAAAAGCAAATCAAGATCAGCGACTCCATTGTTTGTCGGAATTGAAAGAATTCATGGTATAGATGGTTCATTGATATTGATTTCACAATTAATATAGTAGTTAAATATGACGCAAACTATAATTTCATGGTCATTGAATGAAATATAGTCTTTGGAACAGAAATAGGAGCGTAATTAGCTGGAGGCGCATTGAGTGTCTCATTATTTTTGAATGAAACTATTTAACAATAGTACGAAATGCAAACCAAGATGAGTGAATTCTTCGATTGGTGGAAGTAAACACATTTAGAGTTTTAATAGGGTTTGGAATGGTTTGTTTTAATGAATATAGTTAATAGTTTGGGCACAAGTGTTAATTTCATGATCTTTGCATCAAAAAGTGTGTTTGTAGACAAAAAAAGGATAGTTGCTAAGTAGAAATGATGGGACGGACTCTTTATTTTGTATTTCAACCAATTAATATCATTAACAAAATCAAATCAAGATCAGCGACTCCATTGTTTGTCGGAATTGAAAGAATTCATGGTATAGATGGTTCATTGATATTGATTTCACAATTAATATAGTCGTTAACTAATACACAAACCATAATTTCATGGTCATTGAATGAAAAATAGTCTTTGGAACAGAAAGAGGAGTGTAATTAGCTGGATGCACATTGAATGTCTCATTATTTTTGAATGAAACAACTTAACAATAGTACGAAATGCAAACCAAGATGAATGAATTCTTCGATTGGTGGAAGTAAACACATTTAGAGTGTTAATAGGGTTTAGAATTGTTTGTTTTAATGAATATACTTTGTAGTTTTCACACAAGTGTGAATTTCATGATCTTTGTATCAAAAAGAGTGTTTGTAGATAAAATAGGATACTTGCTAAGTAGAAATGATGGGACAGAGTTTTTATTTTGTATTTCAACCAATTAGTATCAATAAGAAAAGCAAATCAAGATCAGGGACTCCATTGTTTGTTGGAATTGAAAGAATCATGGTATAGATGGTTCATGGATATTGATTTCATAATTAATATAGTCGTTAAGTATGACACAAACGATAATTTCATGGTCTTTGAATGAAAAATAGTCTTTGGAAAAGTAAGAGGAGTGTAATTAGCTGGAGGCGCATTGAATGTCTCATTATTTTTTAATGAAACTACTTAACAATAGTACGAAATGCAAACCAAGATGAATGAATTCTTCGATTGGTGGAAGTAAGCACATTTAGAGTGTTAATAGGGTTTGGAATGGTTTGTTTTAATGAATATAGTTAATAGTTTGGGCATAAGTGTGAATTTCATGATCTTTGTATCAAAAAGAGTGTTTGTAGATACAAAAGGATACTTGCTAAGTAGAAATGACGGGACAGACTCTTTATTTTGTATTTCAACCAATTAATATCATTAACAAAAGCGAATCAAGATCAGCGACTCCATTGTTTGTCGGAATTGAAAGAATTCATGGTATAGATGGTTCATTGATATTGATTTCACAATTAATATAGTCGTTAACTAAAACACAAACCATAATTTCATGGTCATTGAATGAAAAATAGTCTTTGGAACAGAAAGAGGAGTGTAATTAGCTGGAGGCGCATTGAATGTCTCATTATTTTTGAATGAAACTATTTAACAATAGTACGAAATGCAAAGCAAGATGAATGAATTCTTCGATTGGTGGAAGTAAACACATTTAGAGTGTTAATAGGGTTTGGAATGGTTTGTTTTAATGAATATAGTTAATAGTTTGGGAACAAGTGTTAATTTCATGATCTTTGCATCAAAAAGTGTGTTTGTAGACAAAAAAGGATACTTGCTAAGTAGAAATGATGGGACGGACTCTTTATTTTCAATTTCAACCAATTAATATCATTAACAAAAGCGAATCAAGATCAGCGACTCCATTGTTTGTCGGAATTGAAAGAATTCATGGTATAGATGGTTCATTGATATTGATTTCACAATTAATATAGTCGTTAACTAATACACAAACCATAATTTCATGGTCATTGAATGAAAAATAGTCTTTGGAACAGAAAGAGGAGTGTAATTAGCTGGATGCGCATTGAATGTCTCATTATTTTTGAATGAAACTATTTAACAATAGTACGAAATGCAAATCAAGATGAATGAATTCTTCGATTGGTGGAAGTAAACACATTTAGAGTGTTAATTGGGTTTGGAATGGTTTGTTTTAATGAATTTAGTTAATAGTTTAGGCACAAGTGTTAATTTCATGATCTTTGTATCAAAAAGTGTGTTTGTAGACAAAAAAGGATACTTCATAAGTAGAAATGACGGGACGAACCCTTTGTTTTGTATTTAAACCAATTAATATCAATAAGAAAAGCAAATCAAGATCAGTGACTCCATTGTTTGTAGGAATTGAAAGAATTCATGGTATATATGGTTTATGGATATTGATTTGACAATTAATATAGTCGTTAGCTATTACACAAACCATAATTTCATGGTCATTGAATGAAAAATAGTCTTTGGAACAGAAAGAGGAGTGTAATTAGCTGGAGGTGCATTGAATGTCTCATTATTTTTGAATGAAACTACTTAACAATTGTACAAAATGCAAACCAAGATGAATGAATTCTTCGATTGGTGGAAGTAAGCACATTTAGAGTGTTAATAGAGTTTAGAATTGTTTGTTGTATTGAATATAGTTAGTAGTTTAGGAACAACTGTTAATTTCATTTTCTTCGTATTGAAAAGTGTGTTTGTAAACAAAAAAGGATACTTGCTAAGAAGAAATGATGGGACGGACTCTTTATTTTGTATTTCAACCAATTAATATCATCAATAAGAAAAGCAAATCAAGATCAGGGACTCCATTGTTTGTTGGAATTGAAAGAATTCAGGGTATAGATGGTTCATGGATATTGATTTCACAATTAATAAAGTCGTTAAGTATGAAACAAACGATAATTTCATGGTCATTGAATGAAAAATAGTCTTCGGAAAAGAAAGAGGAGTGTAATTAGCTGGAGGTGCATTGAATGTCTCATTATTTTTGAATGAAACTACTTAACAATAGTACGAAATGCAAACCAAGATGAATGAATTCTTCGATTGGTGGAAGTAAACACATTTAGAGTGTTAATAGGGTTTAGAATGGTTTGTTTTAATGAATATACTTAGTAGTTTAGGCACAAGTGTGAATTTCATGATCTTTGTATCAAAAAGAGTGTTTGTAGATAAAAAAGGATACTTGCTAAGTAGAATTGATGGGACGGACTTTTTATTTTGTATTTCAACCAATTAATATCAATAAGAAAAGCAAATCAAGATCAGAGACTCCATTGTTTGTTGGAATTGAAAGAATTCATGGTATAGATGGTTCATGGATATTGATTTCACAATTAATATAGTCGTTAAGTATGACACAAACGATAATTTCATGGTCTTTGAATGAAAAATAGTCTTTGGAACAGAAAGAGGAGTGTAATTAGCTGGATGCGCATTGAATGTCTCATTATTTTTGAACGAAACAACTTAACAAATGTACAAAATGCAAACCAAGATGAATGAATTCTTCGATTGGTGGAAGTAAACACATTTAGAGTGTTAATAGAGTTAAGAATTGTTTGTTGTAATGAATATAGTTAGTAGTTTAGGAACAAGTGTTAATTTTATGATCTTTGTATTAAAAAGTGTGTTTTTAAACAAAAAAGGATACTTGCTAAGAAGAAATGATGGGACGGACTCTTTATTTTATATTTCAACAAAATAATATAAATAAGAAAAGCAAATCAAGATCAAGGACTCCATTGTTTGTCGGAATTGAAAGAATTCAGGGTATAGATGGTTCATGGATATTGATTTCACAATTAATATAGTCGTTAAGTATGAAACAAACCATAATTTTATGGTCAATGAATGAAAAATAGTCTTCGGAAAAGTAAGAGGAGTGTAATTAGCTGGAGGCGCATTGAATGTCTCATTATTTTTGAATGAAACTACTTAACAGTAGTACGAAATGCAAACCAAGATGAATGAATTCTTCGATTGGTGGAAGTAAACACATTTAGAGTGTTAATAGGGTTTAGAATGGTTTGTTTTAATGAATATACTTAGTAGTTTAGGCACAAGTGTGAATTTCAAGATCTTTGTATCAAAAAGTGTGTTTGTAAACAAAAAAGGATACTTGCTAAGAAGAAATGATGGGACGAACTCTTTATTATGTATTTCAACCAATTAATATCAATAAGAAAGGCAAATCAAGATCAGGGACTCCATTGTATGTTGGAATTGAAAGAATTCATGGTATAGATGGTTCATGGATATTGATTTCACAATTAATATAGTCGTTAACTATTACACAAACCATAATTTCATGGTCATTGAATGAAAAATAGTCTTTGGAACAGAAAGAGGAGTGTAATTAGCTGGAGGCGCATTGAATGTCTCATTATTTTTGAATGAAACAACTTAACAATTGTACAAAATGCAAACCAAGATGAATGAATTCTTCGATTGGTGGAAGTAAACACATTTAGATTGTTAAAAGGGTTTAGAATGGTTTGTTTTAATGAATATACTTAGTAGTTTAGGCACAAGTGTTAATTTCATTATCTTTGTATCAAAAAGTGTGTTTGTAAACAAACAAGGATACTTGCTATGAAGAAATCATGGGACAGAATTTTTATTTTGTATTTCAACCAATTAATATCAATAAGAAAAGCAAATCAAGATCAGGGACTCCATTGTTTTTGTTGGAATTAAAAGAAATTCATATTATAGATGGTTCATGGATATTGATTTCACAATTAATATAGTCGTTAAGTATGAAACAAACGATAATTTCATGGTCATTGAATGAAAAATAGTCTTTGGAACAGAAAAAGGAGTGTAATTAGCTGGAGGCGCATTGAATGTCTCATTATTTTTGAATAAAACTACTTAACAATAGTACGAAATGCAAACCAAGATGAATGAATTCTTCGATTGGTGGAAGTAAACACATTTAGAGTGTTAATAGGGTTTAGAATGGTTTGTTTTAATGAATTTACTTAGTAGTTTGGGCACAAGTGTGAATTTCATGATCTTTGTATCAAAAAGAGTGTTTGTAGATACAAAAGGATACTTGCTAAGTAGAAATGATGGGACGGACTCTTTATTTTGTATTTCAACAAATTAATATCATTAACAAAAGCAAATCAAGATCAGCGTCTCTATTGTTTGTCGGAATTGAAAGAATTCATGGTATAGAAGGTTCATTGATATTGATTTCACAATTAATATAGTAGTTAAATATGACGCAAACTATAATTTCATGGTCATTGAATGAAAAATAGTCTTTGGAACGAAAAGAGGAGTGTAATTAGCTGGAGGCGCATTGAATGTCTCATTATTTTTCAATGAAACTACTTAACAATAGTACGAAAAGCAAACCAAGATGAATGAATTCTTCGATTGGTGGAAGTAAACACATTTAGAGTGTTAATAGGGTTTGGAATGGTTTGTTTTAATGAATATAGTTAATAGTTTGGGCATAAGTGTGAATTGCATGAGCTTTGTATCAAAAAGTGTGTTTGTAGATACAAAAGGATACTTGCTAAGTAGAAATGACGGGACAGGTTCTTTATTTTGTATTTCAACCAATTAATATCATTAACAAAAGCAAATCAAGATAAGCGACTCCATTGTTTGTCGGAATTGAAAGAATTCATGGTATAGATGGTTCATTGATATTGATTTCACAATTAATATAGTAGTTAAATATGACGCAAACTATAATTTCATGGTCATTGAATGAAAAATATTCTTTGGAACGGAAAGAGGAGTGTAATTAGCTGGAGGCGCATTGAATGTCTCATTATTTTTGAATGAAACTACTTAACAATAGTACGAAAAGCAAACCAAGATGAATGAATTCTTCGAATGGTGGAAGTAAACACATTTAGAGTGCTAATAGGGTTTAGAATGGTTTGTTTTAATGAATATAGTTAGTAGTTTAGGCACAAGTGTTAATTTCATGATCTTTGTATCAAAAAGTGTGTTTGTAGACAAAAAAGGATACTTGCTAAGTAGAAATGACGGGACGGACTCTTTATTTTGTATTTCAACCAATTAATATCATTAACAAAAGCAAATCAAGATTAGCGACTCCATTGTGTGTCGGAATTGAAAGAATTCATGGTATAGATGGTTCATTGATATTGATTTCACAATTAATATATTAGTTAAATATGACGCAAACTATAATTTCATGGTCATTGAATGAAAAATAGTCTTTGGAACGGAAAGAGGAGTGTAATTAGCTGGAGGCGCATTGAATGTCTCATTATTTTTGAATGAAACTACTTAACAATAGTACGAAAAGCAAACCATGATGAATGAATTCTTCGAATGGTGGAAGTAAACACATTTAGAGTGCTAATAGGGTTTAGAATGGTTTGTTTTAATGAATATAGTTAGTAGTTTAGGCACAAGTGTTAATTCATTATCTTTGTATCAAAAAGTGTGTTTCTAAACAAAAAAGGATACTTGCTAAGAAGAAATCATGGGACGGACTTTTTATTTTGTATTTCAACCAATTAATATCAATAAGAAAAGCAAATCAAGATCAGGGACTCCATTATTTGTTGGAATTGAAAGAATTCATGTTATAGATAGTTCATGGATATTGATTTCACAATTAATACAGTTGTTAAATATGAAACAAACGATAATTTCATAGTCATTGAATGAAAAATAGTCTTTGGAACAGAAAAAGGAGTGTAATTAGCTGGAGGCGCATTGAATGTCTCATTATTTTTTGAATGAAACTACTTAACAATAGTACGAAATGCAAACCAAGATGAATGAATTCTTCGATTGGTGGAAGTAAACACATTTAGAGTGTTAATAGGGTTTAGAATGGTTTGTTTTAATGAATTTACTTAGTAGTTTGGGCACAATTGTGAATTTCATGATCTTTGTATCAAAAAGAGTGTTTGTAGATACAAAAGGATACTTGCTAAGTAGAAATGATAGGACGGACTCTTTATTTTGTATTTCAACCAATTAATATCATTAACAAAAGCAAATCAAGATGAGCAACTCCATTGTTTGTCGGAATTGAAAGAATTCATGGTATAGATGGTTTATTGATATTGATTTCACAATTAATAAAGTAGTTAAATATGACGCAAACTATAATTTCATGGTCATTGAATGAAAAAATAGTCTTTGGAACGGAAAAGAGGAGTGTAATTTGCTGGAGGCGCATTGGATGTCTCATTATTTTTGAATGAAACTACTTAACAATGGTACGAAATGCAAACCAAGATGAATGAATTCTTTGATTGGTGGAAGTAAACACATTTAGAGTGTTAATAGGGTTTAGAATGGTTTGTTTTAATGAATTTACTTAGTAGTTTGGGCACAATTGTGAATTTCATGATCTTTGTATCAAAAAGAGTGTTTGTAGATACAAAAGGATACTTGCTAAGTAGAAATGATGGGACGGACTCTTTATTTTGTATTTCAACCAATTAATATCATTAACAAAAGCAAATCATGATCAGCGACTCAATTGTTTTTGTCGGAATTGAAAAGAATTCATGGTATAGATGGTTTATTTGATATTGATTTCACAATTAATAAAGTAGTTAAATATGACGCAAACTATAATTTCATGGTCATTGAATGAAAAATAGTCTTTGGAACGGAAAGAGGAGTGTAATTAGCTGGAGGCGCATTGAATGTCTCATTATTTTTGAATGAAACTACTTAACAATAGTACGAAATGCAAACCAAGATGAATTAATTCTTCAACTTGTGGAAGTAAACACATTTAGAGTGTTAATAGGGTTTAAAAATGGTTTGTTGTAATGAATATAGTTTAGTAGTTTAGGCACAAGTGTTAATTTCATGATCTTTGTATCAAAAAGTGTATTTGTAGACAAAAAAGGATACTTGCTAAGTAGAAATGACGGGACGGACCCCTTTATTTTGTATTTAAACCAATTAATATCAATAAGAAAAGCAAATCAAGATCAGGGACTCCATTGTTTGTCGGAATTGAAAGAATTCATCGTATATATGCTTTATGGACATTGATTTCACAATTAATATAGTTGTTAACTATTACACAAACCATAATTTCATGGTCATTGAATGAAAAGTAGTCTTTGGAACAGAAAGAGGAGTGTAATTAGCTGGAGGCGCATTGAATGTCTCATTATTTTTGAATGAAACAAATTAACAATTGTACAAAATGCAAACCAAGATGAATGAATTCTTCGATTGGTGGAAGTAAACACATTTAGAGTGTTAATAGGGTTTAGAATGGTTTGTTTTAATGAATATACTTAGTAGTTTAGGCACAAGTGTTAATTCATTATCTTTGTATCAAAAAAGTGTGTTTGTAAACACAAAAAAGGATACTTGCTAAGAAGAAATCATGGGACGGACTTGTTATTTTGTATATTCAACCAATTAATATCAATAAGAAAAGCAAATCAAGTTCAGGGACTCCATTGTTTGTTGGAATTGAAAGAATTCATGTTATAGATGGTTCATGGATATTGATTTCACAATTAATACAGTTGTTAAGTATGAAACAAACGATAATTTCATAGTCATTGAATGAAAAAAATAGTCTTTGGAACAGAAAAAGGAGTGTAATTAGCTGGAGGCGCATTGAATGTCTCATTATTTTTGAATGAAACTACTTAACAATAGTACGAAAAGCAAACCAAGATGAATGAATTCTTCGATTGGTGGAAGTAAACACATTTAGAGTGTTAATAGGGTTTGGAATGGTTTTGTTGTAATGAATTATAGTAAATAGTTTGGGCATAAGTGTGAATTTCATGATCTTTGTATCAAAAAGAGTGTTTGTAGATACAAAAGGATACTTGCTAAGTAGAAATGACGGGACAGACTCTTTATTTTGTATTTCAACCAATTAATATCATTAACAAAAGCAAATCAAGATCAGCGACTCCATTGTTTGTCAGAATTGAAAGAATTCATGGTATAGATGGTTCATTGATATTGATTTCACAATTAATATAGTCGTTAACTATTACACAAACCATAATTTCATGGTCATTGAATGAAAAATAGTCTTTGAAATGGAAAGAGGAGTGTAATTAGCTGGAGGCGCATTGAATGTCTCATTATTTTTGAATGAATCTACTTAACAATAGTACGAAATGCAAACCAAGATGAATGAATTCTTCGATTGGTGAAAGTAAACACATTTAGAGTATTAATAGGGTTTAGAATGGCTTGTTTTAATGAATATCGTTAGTAGTTTAGACACAAGTGTTAATTTCATGATCTTTGTATCAAAAAGTGTGTTTGTAGACAAAAAAGGATACTTGCTAAGTAGAAATGACGGGACGGACTCTTTATTTTGTATTTCAACCAATTAATATCATTAACAAAAGCAAATCAAGATCAGCGACTCCATTGTTTGTCGGAATTGAAAGAATTCATGGTATAGATGGTTCATTGAATGAAACAACTTAACAATTGTACAAAATGCAAACCAAGATGAATGAATTCTTCGATTGGTGGAAGTAAACACATTTAGATTGTTAAAAGGGTTTAGAATGGTTTGTTTTAATGAATATACTTAGTAGTTTAGGCACAAGTGTTAATTCATTATCTTTGTATCAAAAAGTGTGTTTGTAAACAAACAAGGATACTTGCTATGAAGAAATCATGGGACAGACTTTTTATTTTGTATTTCAACCAATTAATATCAATAAGAAAAGCAAATCAAGATCAGGGACTCCATTGTTTGTTGGAATTAAAAGAATTCATATTATAGATGGTTCATGGATATTGATTTCACAATTAATATAGTCGTTAAGTATGAAACAAACGATAATTTCATGGTCATTGAATGAAAAATAGTCTTTGGAACAGAAAAAGGAGTGTAATTAGCTGGAGGCGCATTGAATGTCTCATTATTTTTGAATAAAACTACTTAACAATAGTACGAAATGCAAACCAAGATGAATGAATTCTTCGATTGGTGGAAGTAAACACATTTAGAGTGTTAATAGGGTTTAGAATGGTTTGTTTTAATGAATTTACTTAGTAGTTTGGGCACAAGTGTGAATTTCATGATCTTTGTATCAAAAAGAGTGTTTGTAGATACAAAAGGATACTTGCTAAGTAGAAATGATGGGACGGACTCTTTATTTTGTATTTCAACAAATTAATATCATTAAACAAAAGCAAATCAAGATCAGCGTCTCTATTGTTTGTCGGAATTGAAAGAATTCATGGTATAGAAGGTTCATTGATATTGATTTCACAATTAATATAGTAGTTAAATATGACGCAAACTATAATTTCATGGTCATTGAATGAAAAATAGTCTTTGGAACGAAAAGAGGAGTGTAATTAGCTGGAGGCGCATTGAATGTCTCATTATTTTTTTCAATGAAACTACTTAACAATAGTACGAAAAGCAAACCAAGATGAATGAATTCTTCGATTGGTGGAAGTAAACACATTTAGAGTGTTAATAGGGTTTGGAATGGTTTTGTTTTAATGAATATAGTTAATAGTTTGGGCATAAGTGTGAATTGCATGAGCTTTGTATCAAAAAGTGTGTTTGTAGATACAAAAGGATACTTGCTAAGTAGAAATGACGGGACAGGTTCTTTATTTTGTATTTCAACCAATTAATATCATTAACAAAAGCAAATCAAGATCAGCGACTCCATTGTTTGTCGGAATTGAAAGAATTCATGGTATAGATGGTTCATTGATATTGATTTCACAATTAATATAGTAGTTAAATATGACGCAAACTATAATTTCATGGTCATTGAATGAAAAATAGTCTTTGGAACGGAAAGAGGAGTGTAATTAGCTGGAGGCGCATTGAATGTCTCATTATTTTTGAATGAAACTACTTAACAATAGTACGAAAAGCAAACCAAGATGAATGAATTCTTCGAATGGTGGAAGTAAACACATTTAGAGTGCTAATAGGGTTTAGAATGGTTTGTTTTAATGAATATAGTTAGTAGTTTAGGCACAAGTGTTAATTTCATGATCTTTGTATCAAAAAGTGTGTTTGTAGACAAAAAAGGATACTTGCTAAGTAGAAATGACGGGACAGACTCTTTATTTTGTATTTCAACCAATTAATATCATTAACAAAAGCAAATCAAGATTAGCGACTCCATTGTTTGTCGGAATTGAAAGAATTCATGGTATAGATGGTTCATTGATATTGATTTCACAATTAATATAGTAGTTAAATATGACGCAAACTATAATTTCATGGTCATTGAATGAAAAATAGTCTTTGGAACGGAAAGAGGAGTGTAATTAGCTGGAGGCGCATTGAATGTCTCATTATTTTTGAATGAAACTACTTAACAATAGTACGAAAAGCAAACCAAGATGAATGAATTCTTCGATTGGTGGAAGTAAACACATTTAGAGTGTTAATAGGGTTTAGAATGGTTTGTTGTAATGAATTTACTTAGTAGTTTGGGCACAATTGTGAATTTCATGATCTTTGTATCAAAAAGAGTGTTTGTAGATACAAAAGGATACTTGCTAAGTAGAAATGACGGGACAGACTCTTTATTTTGTATTTCAACCAATTAATATCATTAACAAAAGCAAATCAAGATCAGCGACTCCATTGTTTGTCGAAATTGAAAGAATTCATGGTATAGATGGTTTATTGATATTGATTTCACAATTAATAAAGTAGTTAAATATGACGCAAACTATAATTTCATGGTCATTGAATGAAAAATAGTCTTTGGAACGGAAAGAGGAGTGTAATTTGCTGGAGGCGCATTGAATGTCTCATTATTTTTGAATGAAACTACTTAACAATAGTACAAAATGCAAACCAAGATGAATGAATTCTTCGATTGGTTAAAGTAAACACATTTAGAGTGTTAATAGGGTTTAGAATGGTTTGTTTTAATGAATTTACTTAGTAGTTTGGGCACAATTGTGAATTTCATGATCTTTGTATGAAAAAGAGTGTTTGTAGATACAAAAGGATACTTGCTAAGTAGAAATGATGGGACGGACTCTTTATTTTGTATTTTAACCAATTAATATCATTAAAAAAAGCAAATCAAGATCAGCGACTCCATTGTTTGTCGGAATTGAAAGAATTCTTGGTATAGATGGTTTATTGATATTGATTTCACAATTAATAAAGTAGTTAAATATGATGCAAACTATAATTTCATGGTCATTGAATGAAAAATAGTCTTTGGAACGGAAAGAGGAGTGTAATTAGCTGGAGGCGCATTGAATGTCTCATTATTTTTGAATGAAACTACTTAACAATTGTACGAAATGCAAACCAAGATGAATTAATTCTTCAACTTGTGGAAGTAAACACATTTAGAGTGTTAATGGGGTTTAGAATGGTTTTTTGTAATGAATATAGTTAGTAGTTTAGGCACAAGTGTTAATTTTCATGATCTTTGTATCAAAAAGTGTATTTTTGTAGACAAAAAAGGATACTTGCTAAGTAGAAATGACGGACGGGACCCTTTATTTTGTATTTAAAAAACCAATTAATATCAATAAGAAAAGCAAATCAAGATCAGGGACTCCATTGTTTGTCGGAATTGAAAGAATTCATCGTTTATATGCTTTATGGATATTGATTTCACAATTAATATAGTTGTTAACTATTACACAAACCATAATTTCATGGTCATTGAATGAAAAGTAGTCTTTGGAACAGAAAGAGGAGTGTAATTAGCTGGAGGCGCATTGAATGTCTCATTATTTTTGAATGAAACAAATTAACAATTGTACAAAATGCAAACCAAGATGAATGAATTCTTCGATTGGTGGAAGTAAACACATTAAGAGTGTTAATAGGGTTTAGAATGGTTTTTTTTAATGAATATACTTAGTAGTTTAGGCACAAGTGTTAATTCATTATCTTTGTATCAAAAAGTGTGTTTGTAAACAAAAAAGGATACTTGCTAAGAAGAAATCATGGGACGGACTTTTTATTTTGTATTTCAACCAATTAATATCAATAAGAAAAGCAAATCAAGATCAGGGACTCCATTGTTTGTTGGAATTGAAAGAATTCATGGTATAGATGGTTCATGGATATTGATTTCACAATTAATACAGTTGTTAAGTGTGAAACAAACGATAATTTCAGAGTCATTGAATGAAAAATAGTCTTTGGAACAGAAAAAGGAGTGTAATTAGCTAGAGGCGCATTGAATGTCTCATTATTTTTGAATGAAACTACTTAACAATAGTACGAAATGCAAACCAAGATGAATGAATTCTTTGATTGGTTAAAGTAAACACATTTAGAGTGTTAATAGGATTTAGAATGGCTTGTTGTAATGAATATAGTTAATAGTTTGGGCATAAGTGTGAATTTCATGATCTTTGTATCAAAAAGAGTGTTTTTAGATACAAAAGAATACTTGCTAAGTAGAAATGACGGGACGGACTCTTTATTTTGTATTTCAACCAATTAATATCATTGACAAAAGCAAATCAAGATCAGCGACTCCATTGTTTGTCGGAATTGAATGAATTCATGGTATAGATGGTTCATTGATATTGATTTCATAATTAATATAGTCGTTAACTATTACACAAACCATAATTTCATGGTCATTGAATGAAAAATAGTCTTTGGAACAGAAAGAGGAGTGTAATTAGCTGGAAGCGCATTGAATGTCTCATTATTTTTGAATGAAACAACTTAACAATTGTACAAAATGCAAACCAAGATGAATGAATTCTTCGATTTGTGGAAGTAAACACATTTTAGAGTGTTAATAGGGTTTAAGAATGGTTTGTTTTAATGAATATACTTAGTAGTTTTAGGCACAAGTGTTAATTCATTATCTTTGTATCAAAAAAGTGTGTGTTTGTAAAACAAAAAAAGGATACTTGCTAAGAAGAAATCATGGGACGGACTTTTTATTTTGTATTTCAACCAATTAATATCAATAAGAAAAGCAAATCAAGATCAGGGACTCCATTGTTTGTTGGAATTGAAAGAATTCATGTTATAGATGGTTCATGGATATTGATTTCACAATTAATACAGTTGTTAAGTATGAAACAAACGATAATTTCATAGTCATTGAATGAAAAATAGTCTTTGGAACAGAAAAAGGAGTGTAATTAGCTGGAGGCGCATTGAATGTCTCATTATTTTTGAATGAAACTACTTAACAATAGTACGAAATGCAAACCAAGATGAATGAATTCTTCGATTGGTTAAAGTAAACACATTTAGAGTGTTAATAGGATTTAGAATGGCTTGTTGTAATGAATATAGTTAATAGTTGGATCATAAGTGTGAATTTCATGATCTTTGTATCAAAAAGAGTGTTTGTAGATACAAAAGGATACTTGCTAAGTAGAAATGACGGGACGGACTCTTTATTTTGTATTTCAACCAATTAATATCATTGACAAAAGCAAATCAAGATCAGCGACTCCATTGTTTGTCGGAATTGAAAGAATTCATGGTATAGATGGTTCATTGATATTGATTTCACAATTAATATAGTCGTTAACTATTACACAAACCATAATTTCATGGTCATTGAATGAAAAATAGTCTTTGGAACAGAAAGAGGAGTGTAATTAGCTGGAAGCGCATTGAATGTCTCATTATTTTTGAATGAAACAACTTAACAATTGTACAAAATGCAAACCAAGATGAATGAATTCTTCGATTTGTGGAAGTAAACACATTTAGAGTGTTAATAGGGTTTAGAATGGTTTGTTTTAATGAATATACTTAGTAGTTTAGGCACAAGTGTTAATTCATTATCTTTGTATCAAAAAGTGTGTTTCTAAACAAAAAAGGATACTTGCTAAGAAGAAATCATGGGACGGACTTTTTATTTTGTATTTCAACCAATTAATATCAATAAGAAAAGCAAATCAAGATCAGGGACTCCATTATTTGTTGGAATTGAAAGAATTCATGTTATAGATAGTTCATGGATATTGATTTCACAATTAATACAGTTGTTAAATATGAAACAAACGATAATTTCATAGTCATTGAATGAAAAATAGTCTTTGGAACAGAAAAAGGAGTGTAATTAGCTGGAGGCGCATTGAATGTCTCATTATTTTTGAATGAAACTACTTAACAATAGTACGAAATGCAAACCAAGATGAATGAATTCTTCGATTGGTGGAAGTAAACACATTTAGAGTGTTAATAGGGTTTAGAATGGTTTGTTTTAATGAATTTACTTAGTAGTTTGGGCACAATTGTGAATTTCATGATCTTTGTATCAAAAAGAGTGTTTGTAGATACAAAAGGATACTTGCTAAGTAGAAATGATAGGACGGACTCTTTATTTTGTATTTCAACCAATTAATATCATTAACAAAAGCAAATCAAGATGAGCAACTCCATTGTTTGTCGGAATTGAAAGAATTCATGGTATAGATGGTTTATTGATATTGATTTCACAATTAATAAAGTAGTTAAATATGACGCAAACTATAATTTCATGGTCATTGAATGAAAAATAGTCTTTGGAACGGAAAGAGGAGTGTAATTTGCTGGAGGCGCATTGGATGTCTCATTATTTTTGAATGAAACTACTTAACAATGGTACGAAATGCAAACCAAGATGAATGAATTCTTTGATTGGTGGAAGTAAACACATTTAGAGTGTTAATAGGGTTTAGAATGGTTTGTTTTAATGAATTTACTTAGTAGTTTGGGCACAATTGTGAATTTCATGATCTTTGTATCAAAAAGAGTGTTTGTAGATACAAAAGGATACTTGCTAAGTAGAAATGATGGGACGGACTCTTTATTTTGTATTTCAACCAATTAATATCATTAACAAAAGCAAATCATGATCAGCGACTCAATTGTTTGTCGGAATTGAAAGAATTCATGGTATAGATGGTTTATTGATATTGATTTCACAATTAATAAAGTAGTTAAATATGACGCAAACTATAATTTCATGGTCATTGAATGAAAAATAGTCTTTGGAACGGAAAGAGGAGTGTAATTAGCTGGAGGCGCATTGAATGTCTCATTATTTTTGAATGAAACTACTTAACAATAGTACGAAATGCAAACCAAGATGAATTAATTCTTCAACTTGTGGAAGTAAACACATTTAGAGTGTTAATGGGGTTTAAAATGGTTTGTTGTAATGAATATAGTTAGTAGTTTAGGCACAAGTGTTAATTTCATGATCTTTGTATCAAAAAGTGTATTTGTAGACAAAAAAGGATACTTGCTAAGTAGAAATGACGGGACGGACCCTTTATTTTGTATTTAAACCAATTAATATCAATAAGAAAAGCAAATCAAGATCAGGGACTCCATTGTTTGTCGGAATTGAAAGAATTCATCGTATATATGCTTTATGGACATTGATTTCACAATTAATATAGTTGTTAACTATTACACAAACCATAATTTCATGGTCATTGAATGAAAAGTAGTCTTTGGAACAGAAAGAGGAGTGTAATTAGCTGGAGGCGCATTGAATGTCTCATTATTTTTGAATGAAACAAATTAACAATTGTACAAAATGCAAACCAAGATGAATGAATTCTTCGATTGGTGGAAGTAAACACATTTAGAGTGTTAATAGGGTTTAGAATGGTTTGTTTTAATGAATATACTTAGTAGTTTAGGCACAAGTGTTAATTCATTATCTTTGTATCAAAAAGTGTGTTTGTAAACAAAAAAGGATACTTGCTAAGAAGAAATCATGGGACGGACTTGTTATTTTGTATTTCAACCAATTAATATCAATAAGAAAAGCAAATCAAGTTCAGGGACTCCATTGTTTGTTGGAATTGAAAGAATTCATGTTATAGATGGTTCATGGATATTGATTTCACAATTAATACAGTTGTTAAGTATGAAACAAACGATAATTTCATAGTCATTGAATGAAAAATAGTCTTTGGAACAGAAAAAGGAGTGTAATTAGCTGGAGGCGCATTGAATGTCTCATTATTTTTGAATGAAACTACTTAACAATAGTACGAAAAGCAAACCAAGATGAATGAATTCTTCGATTGGTGGAAGTAAACACATTTAGAGTGTTAATAGGGTTTGGAATGGTTTGTTGTAATGATTATAGTAAATAGTTTGGGCATAAGTGTGAATTTCATGATCTTTGTATCAAAAAGAGTGTTTGTAGATACAAAAGGATACTTGCTAAGTAGAAATGACGGGACAGACTCTTTATTTTGTATTTCAACCAATTAATTAATATCATTAACAAAAGCAAATCAAGATCAGCGACTCCATTGTTTGTCCGAATTGAAAGAATTCATGGTATAGATGGTTCATTGATATTGATTTCACAATTAATATAGTCGTTAACTATTACACAAACCATAATTTCATGGTCATTGAATGAAAAATAGTCTTTGAAATGGAAAGAGGAGTGTAATTAGCTGGAGGCGCATTGAATGTCTCATTATTTTTGAATGAATCTACTTAACAATAGTACGAAATGCAAACCAAGATGAATGAATTCTTCGATTGGTGAAAGTAAACACATTTAGAGTATTAATAGGGTTTAGAATGGCTTGTTTTAATGAATATCGTTAGTAGTTTAGACACAAGTGTTAATTTCATGATCTTTGTATCAAAAAGTGTGTTTGTAGACAAAAAAGGATACTTGCTAAGTAGAAATGACGGGACGGACTCTTTATTTTGTATTTCAACCAATTAATATCATTAACAAAAGCAAATCAAGATCAGCGACTCCATTGTTTGTCGGAATTGAAAGAATTCATGGTATAGATGGTTCATTGATATTGATTTCACAATTAATATAGTAGTTAAATATGACGCAAACTATAATTTCATGGTCATTGAATGAAAAATAGTCTTTGGAATAGAAAAAGGAGTGTAATTAGCTGGAGGCGCATTGAATGTCTCATTATTTTTGAATGAAACTACTTAACAATAGTACGAAATGCAAACCAAGATGAATGAATTCTTCGATTGGTGGAAGTAAACACATTTAGAGTGTTAATAGTGTTTAGAATGGTTTGTTTTAATGAATGTACTTAGTAGTTTGGGCACAAGTGTGAATTTCATGATCTTTGTGACAAAAAGAGTGTTTGTTGACACAAAAGGATACTTGCTAAGTAGAAATGATGGGACAGACTCTTTAATTTGTATTTAAACCAATTAATATCATTAACAAAAGCAAATCAAGATCAGCGACTCCATTGTTTGTCAGAATTGAAAGAATTCATGGTATAGATGGTTCATTGATATTGATTTCACAATTAATATAGTCGTTAACTATTACACAAACCATAATTTCATGGTCATTGAATGAAAAATAGTCTTTGGAACAGAAAGAGAAGTGTAATTAGCTGGAAGCGCATTGAATGTCTCATTATTTTTGAATGAAACAACTTAACAATTGTACAAAATGCAAACCAAGATGAATGAATTCTTCGATTGGTGGAAGTAAAAACATTTAGAGTGTTAATAGGGTTTAGAATGGTTTGTTTTAATGAATATACTTAGTAGTTTAGGCACAAGTGCTGATTCATTATCTTTGTATCAAAAAGTGTGTTTGTAAACAAAAAAGGATACTTGCTAAGAAGAAATCATGAGACGGACTTTTTATTTTGTATTTCAACCAATTAATATCAATAAGAAAAGCAAATCAAGATCAGGGACTCCATTGTTTGTTGGAATTGAAAGAATTCATGGTATAGATGGTTCATGGATATTGATTTCACAATTAATATAGTCGTTAAGTCTGAAACAAACGATAATTTCATGGTCATTGAATGAAAAATAGTCTTTGGAACAGAAATAGGAGTGTAATTAGCATGAGGCGCATTGAATGTCTCATTATTTTTGAATGAAACTACTTAACAATAGTACGAAATGCAAACCAAGATGAATGAATTCTTCGATTGGTGGAAGTAAATACATTTAGAGTGTTAATAGTGTTTAGAATGGTTTGTTTTAATGAATATACTTAGTAGTTTAGGCACAAGTGTGAATTTCATGATCTCTGTTTCAAAAAGTGTGATTGTAGACAAAAAAGGATACTTGCTAATTAGAAATGATGGGACGGACTCTTTATTTTGAATTTCAACCAATTAATATCATTAACAAAAGCAAATCAAGATCAGCGTCTCCATTGTTTGTCGGAATTGAAAGAATTCATGGTATAGATGGTTCATTGATATTGATTTCACAATTAATATAGTCGTTAACTATTACACAAACCATAATTTCATGGTCATTGAATGAAACTACTTAACAATAGTACGAAATGCAAACCAAGATGAATGAATTCTTCGATTGGTGGAAGTAAATACATTTAGAGTGTTAATAGTGTTTAGAATGGTTTGTTTTAATGAATATACTTAGTAGTTTAGGCACAAGTGTTAATTTCATGATCTTTGTATCAAAAAGTGTATTTGTAGACAAAAAAGTATACTTGCTAAGTAGAAATGACGGGACAGACTCTTTATTTTGTATTTCAACCAATTAATATCATTAACAAAAGCAAATCAAGATCAGCGACTCCATTGTTTGTCGGAATTGAAGGAATTCATCGTATATATGCTTTATGGATATTGATTTCACAATTAATATAGTCGTTAACTATTACACAAACCATAATTTCATGGTCATTGAATGAAAAGTAGTCTTTGGAACAGAAAGAGGAGTGTAATTAGCTGGAGGCGCATTGAATGTCTCATTATTTTTGAATGAAACAAATTAACAATTGTACAAAATGCAAACCAAGACGAATGAATTCTTCGATTGGTGGAAGTAAACACCTTTAGAGTGTTAATAGGTTTTAGAATGGTTTGTTTTAATGAATATACTTAGTAGTTTAGGCACAGGTGTTAATTCATTACCTTTGTATCAAAAAGTGTGTTTGTAAACAAAAAAGGATACTTGCTAAGAAGAAATCATGGGACGGACTTTTTATTTTGTATTTCAACCAATTAATATGAATAAGAAAAGCAAATCAAGATCAGGGACTCCATTGTTTGTCGGAATTGAAAGAATTCATCATATATATGGTTTATGGATATTGATTTCACAAGTAATATAGTCGTTAACTATTACACAAACCATAATTTCATGGTCATTCAATGAAAAATAGTCTTTGGAACAGAAAGAGGAGTGTAATTAGCTGGAGGCGCATTGAATGTCTCATTATTTTTGAATGAAACAACTTAACAATTGTACAAAATGCAAACCAAGATGAATGAATTCTTCGATTGGTGGAAGTAAACACATTTAGAGTGTTAATAGGGTTTAGAATGGTTTGTTTTAATGAATATACTTAGTAGTTTAGGCACAAGTGTTGATTCATTATCTTTGTATCAAAAAGTGTGTTTGTAAAAAAAAAAGGATACTTGCTAAGAAGAAATCATGAGACGGACTTTTTATTTTGTATTTCAACCAATTAATATCAATAAGAAAAGCAAATCAAGATCAGGGACTCCATTGTTTGTTGGAATTGAAAGAATTCATGGTATAGATGGTTCATGGATATTGATTTCACAATTAATATAGTCGTTAAGTATGAAACAAACGATAATTTCATGGTCATTGAATGAAAAATAGTCTTTGAAACAGAAATAGAAGTGTAATTAGCTTGAGGCGCATTGAATGTCTCATTATTTTTGAATGAAACTACTTAAAAATAGTACGAAATGCAAACCAAGATGAATGAATTCTTCGATTGGTGGAAGTAAAGACATTTAGAGTGTTAATAGGGTTTAGAATGGTGTGTTTTAATGAATATACTTAGTAGTTTAGGCACAAGTGTGAATTTCATGATCTCTGTATCAAAAAGTGTGATTGTAGACAAAAAAGGATACTTGCTAAGTAGAAATGATGGGACGGACTCTTTATTTTGAATTTCAACCAATTAATATCATTAACAAAAGCAAATCAAGATCAGCGTCTCCATTGTTTGTCGGAATTGAAAGAATTCATGGTATAGATGGTTCATTGATATTGATTTCACAATTAATATAGTCGTTAACTATTACACAAACCATAATTTCATGGTCATTGAATGAAAAATAGTCTTTGGAACAGAAAGAGGAGTGTAATTAGTTGGAGGCGCATTGAATGTCTCATTATTTTTGAATGAAACTACTTAACAATAGTACGAAATGCAAACCAAGATGAATGAATTCTTCGATTGGTGGAAGTAAACACACATTTAGAGTGTTAATAGGGTTTTAGAATGGTTTGTTTTAATGAATTTACTTAGTAGTTTGGGCACAATTGTGAATTTCATGATCTTTGTATCAAAAAGAGTGTTTGTAGATAGATACAAAAGGATACTTGCTAAGTAGAAATGATGGGACGGACTCTTTATTTTATATTTCAACCAATTAATATCATTAACAAAAGAAATCAAGATCAGCGACTCCATTGTTTGTTGGAATTGAAAGAATTCATGGTATAGATGGTTTATTGATATTGATTTCACAATTAATAAAGTAGTAAAATATGACGCAAAACTATAATTTCATGGTCATTGAATGAAAAATAGTCTTTGGAGCGGAAAGAGGAGTGTAATTAGCTGGAGGCGCATTGAATGTCTCATTATTTTTGAATGAAACTACTTAACAATAGTACGAAATGCAAACCAAGATGAATTAATTCTTCAACTTGTGGAAGTAAACACATTTAGAGTGTTAATGGGGTTTAGAATGGTTTGTTGTAATGAATATAGTTAGTAGTTTAGGCACAAGTGTTAATTTCATGATCTTTGTATCAAAAAGTGTATTTGTAGACAAAAAAGGATACTTGCTAAGTAGAAATGACGGGGACGGACCCTTTATTTTGTATTTAAAAAACCAATTAATATCAATAAGAAAAAGCAAATCAAGATCAGGGACTCCATTGTTTGTCGGAATTGAAAGAATTCATCGTATATGTGCTTTATGGATATTGATTTCACAATTAATATAGTTGTTAACTATTAAACAAACCATAATTTCATGGTCATTGAATGAAAAGTAGTCTTTGGAACAGAAAGAGGAGTGTAATTAGCTGGAGGCGCATTGAATGTCTCATTATTTTTGAATGAAACAAATTAACAATTGTACAAAATGCAAACCAAGATGAATGAATTCTTCGATTGGTGGAAGTAAACACATTTAGAGTGTTAATAGGGTTTACAATGGTTTTTTTTAATGAATATACTTAGTAGTTTAGGCACAAGTGTTAATTCATTATCTTTGTATCAAAAAGTGTGTTTGTAAACAAAAAAGGATACTTGCTAAGAAGAAATCATGGGACGGACTTTTTATTTTGTATTTCAACCAATTAATATCAATAAGAAAAGCAAATCAAGATCAGGGACTCCATTGTTTGTTGGAATTGAAAGAATTCATGTTATAGATGGTTCATGGATATTGATTTCACAATTAATACAGTTGTTAAGTATGAAACAAACGATAATTTCATAGTCATTGAATGAAAAATAGTCTTTGGAACAGAAAAAGGAGTGTAATTAGCTGGAGGCGCATTGAATGTCTCATTATTTTTGAATGAAACTACTTAACAATAGTACGAAATGCAAACCAAGATGAATGAATTCTTCGACTGGTGGAAGTAAACACATTTAGAGTGTTAATAGTGTTTAGAATGGTTTGTTGTAATGTATATAGTTAGTAGTTTAGGAACAAGTGTTAATTTCATGATCTTTGTATCAAAAAGTGTATTTGTAGACAAAAAAGGATACTTGCTAAGTTGCAATGACGGGACGCACCCTTTATTTTGTATTTAAACCAATTAATATCAATAAGAAAAGCAAATCAAGATCAGGGACTCCATTGTTTGTCGGAATTGAAAGAATGATGGGACGGACTCTTTATTTTGTATTTCAACCAATTAATATCAGTAAGAAAAGCAAATCAAGATCAGGGACTCCATTGTTTTTTGGAATTGAAAGAATACAGGGTATAGATGGTTCGTGGATATTTATTTCACAATTAATATAGTCATTAAGTAAGAAACAAACGATAATTTCATGGTCATTGAATGAAAAATAGTCTTTGAAATAGAAAGAGGAGTGTAATTAGCTGGAGGCGCCTTGAATGTCTCCTTATATTTGAATGAAACTACTAAACAATTGCACAAAATGCAAACCAAGATGAATGAATTCCTCGATTGGTGGAAGTAAACACATTTAGAGTGTTAATAAAGTTTATAATTGTTTGTTGTAATGAATATAGTTAGTAGTTTAGGCACAAGGGTTAATTTCATGATCTTTGTATCAAAAAGTGTGTTTGTAAACATAAAAGGATACTTGCTAAGAATAAATGATGGGACAGACTCTTTATTTTGTATTTCAACTAATTAATATCAATAAGAAAAGCAAATCAAGATCAGGGAATCCATTGTTTGTTGGAATTGAAAGAATTCAGGGTATAGAAGGTTCGTGGATATTTATTTCACAATTAATATAGTCGTTAAGTATGAAACAAACGATAATTTCATCGTCATTGAATGAAAAATAGTCTTTGGAACAGAAAGAGGAGTGTAATTAGCTGGAGGCGCATTGAATGTCTCCTTATTTTTGAATGACACTACTTAACAATTGTACAAAATGCAAACCAAGACGAATGCATTCTTCGATTGGTGGAAGTAAACACATTTAGAGTGTTAATAGAGTTTAGAATTATTTGTTGTAATGAATATAGTTAGTAGTTTAGGCACAAGTGTTAATTTCATGATCTTGGTATCAAAAAGTGTGTTTGTAGACAAAAAATGATACTTGCTAAGTAGAAATGATGGGACGGACTCTTTATTTTGTATTTCAACCAATTAATATCAATAACAAAAGCAAATCTAGATCAGGGACTCCATTGTTTGTTGGAATTGAAAGAATTCAGGGTATAGATGGTTCGTAGATATTTACTTCACAATTAATATAGTCGTTAAGTATGACACAAACGATAATTTCATGGTCATTGAATGAAAAATAGTCTTTGAAAAAGAAAGAGGAGTGTAATTAGCTGGAGGCGCATTGAATGCCTCCTTATTTTTGAATGATACTACTTAACAATTGTACAAAATGCAAACCAAGATGAATTAATTCTTCGATTGGTGGAAGTAAACACATTTAGAGTGTTAATAGAGATTAGAATTGTTTGTCGTAATGAATATAGTTAGTAGTTTAGGCACAAGTGTTAATTTCATGATCTTTGTATCAAAAAATGTGTTTGTAAACAAAAAAGGATACTTGCTAAGAAGAAATGATGGGACGGACTCTTTATTTTGTATTTCAACCAATTAATATCAATAAGAAAAGCAAATCAAGATCAGGGACTCCATTGTTTTTTGGAATTGAAAGAATACAGGGTATAGATGGTTCGTGGATATTTATTTCACAATTAATATAGTCGTTAAGTATGAAACAAACGATAATTTCATGGTCATTGAATGAAAAATAGTCTTTGAAACAGAAAGAGGAGTGTAATTAGCTGGAGGCGCCTTGAATGTCTCCTTATATTAGAATGAAACTACTTAACAATTGTACAAAATGCAAACCAAGATGAATGAATTCTTCGATTGGTGGAAGTAAACACATTTAGAGTGTTAATAAAGTTTATAATTGTTTGTTGTAATGAATATAGTTAGTGGTTTAGGCACAAGGGTTAATTTCATGATCTTTGTATCAAAAAGTGTGTTTGTAAACAAAAAAGGATACTTGCTAAGAAGAAATGATGGGACGGACACTTTATTTTGTATTTCAACCAATTAATATCAATAAGAAAAGCAAATCAAGATCAGGGACCCCATTGTTTGTTGGAATTGAAAGAATTCAGGGTATAGATGGTTCGTGGATATTTACTTCACAATTAATATAGTCGTTAAGTATCACACAAACGATCATTTCATGGTCATTGAATGAAAAATAGTCTTTAGAACAGAAAGAGGAGTGTAATTAGCTGGAGGCGCATTGAATCTCTCATTATTTTTGAATGAAACTACTTAACAATAGTACGAAATGCAAACCAAGATGAATGAATTCTTTGATTGGTGGAAGTAAACACATTTAGAGTGTTAATAGAGTTTAGAATTATTTGTTGTAATGAATATAGTTAGTAGTTTAGGCACAAGTGTTAATTTCATGATCTTTGTATCAAAAAGTGTGTTTGTAAACAAAAAAGGATACTTGCTAAGAAGAAATGATGTGACGGACTCTTTATTTTGTATTTCAACCAATTAATATCACTAAGAAAAGCGAATCAAGATCAGGGACTCCATTGTTTGTTGGAATTGAAAGAATTCATGGTATTGATGGTTCATGGATATTGATTTCACAATTAATATAGTCATTAAGTATGAAACAAACGATAATTTCATGGTCATTGAATGAAAAATAGTTTTTTGGAAGAGAAACAGGAGTGTAATTAGCTGGAGGCGCCTTGAATGACTCATTATTTTTGAATGAAATTACTTAACAATTGTATAAAATGTAAACCAAGATGAATGAATTCTTCGATTGGTGGAAGTATACACATTTAGAGTGTTAATAGAGTTTAGAATTGTTTGTTGTAATGAATACACTTAGTAACTTAGGCACAAGTGTTAATTTCATGATCTTTTTATCAAAATGTGTGTTTGTAGACCAAAAACGATACTTACTAAGAAGAAATGATGGGACGGACTCTTTATTTTGTATTTCAACCAATTAATATCAATAAGAAAAGCAAATCAAGATTAGGGACTCCATTGTTTGTTGGAATTGAAAGAATTCAGGGATGGTCCATGGATATTGATTTCACAATTAATATAGTCGTTAAGTATGAACAAACGATAATTTCATGGTCATTGAATGAAAAATAGTCTTTGGAACAGAAAGAGGAGTGTAATTAGCTGGAGGCGCCTTGAATGTCTCATTATTTTTGAATGAAATTACTTAGCAATTGTACAAAATGCAAACCAAGATGAATGAATTCTTTGATTGGTGGAAGTAAACACATTTAGAGTGTTAATAGAGTTTAGAATTGTTTGTTGCAATGAATATAGTTAGTAGTTTAGGCACAAGTGTTAATTTCATGATCTTTGTATCAAAAAGTGTGTTTGTAAACAAAAAAGGATACTTGCTAAGAAGAAATGATGGGACGGACTCTTTATTTTGTATTTCAACCATTTAATATCAATAAGAAAAGCAAATCAAGATCAGGGACACCATTGTTTGTTGGAATTGAAAGAATACAGGGTATAGATGGTTCGTGGATATTCATTTCACAATTAATATAGTCGTTAAGTATGAAACAAACGATAATTTCATGGTCATTGAATGAAAAATAGTCTTTGGAGAAAAAAGAGGAGTGTAATTAGTTGGAGGCGCATTGAATGTCTCCTTATTTTTGAATGAAACTACTTAACAATTGTAAAAAATGCAAACCAAGATGAATGAATTCTTTGATTGGAGGCAACTGCCTCCTTGCTTTGGGAGCCTCATATTCCCTATATCTCCTTTGCAACTCTGCTATTGTATTATCTTGCTCCTCCATCCTCTCCCTCATATCATCAAATCTGGTATTCATGCGCTCAAATTGTTGTTGCATAGCTTTGAGCATGAGGGACAAATCAACAGCTCCCTCTTGAGCTACACCTTTGTCTTTGGATGTCATAGTCTTCTGCACAAAACAAACAAGATACCTCACAGAACACTCCCTCGCGTGTGTCACTCGAAAGATTGTGTCACACTCCCTCGTGTTTACACTCTTTATGGTTTTTCTTTATATGAACTTTCACTCTTACCTTTTACCACTCAGATTTTTCCCTTTCAGCTTTATAAAGAACCAAAGACATAAATCAATGGTATTTATTTTGAACAGAATAAGCTAAATGGTGTAGAATTGAACAAATTGGAGAACAAAGAATCAAACGAAAAAAAAAAAAAGATGTCAACACAAACGGTTTTAATGAACTAAACTCACAAAAATCAGGATAGGGGTAATATAACCTAGAGGAGAGAATGAGAAACAGATTGTAGAATTGAAGTTGAGTAAGAAAACTTTATTATTATTGTGGTCAATATGACCAAACTATTAACCTTATCAACAACCTTGAATTTGATGTTTTCTTTCTTTTGTTCTTCTCCCTTCCTTTCTTTTCTTTTTTTTTTTTCGTTTTTTTTCCCTTTTTTTTTTTTGCTTTTTTTTTTTTTTTTTTTTCCTCAATGCAAAACAATAGTAGAATACTTAGACATAGCAATTGGAATTGAAATTACCACGTTTATGAGCTTAAACAAACAAGCAAAGAGAGAAGGGTAAAAACACAGATTTGTGCATTTGAATGATAATGCACATAATAGAAAAACTAAACAACAATAAATAAATCAAAAGATAGAAAATTGAAGAGTGAGTAAATTCAACCTGATTTAGAACCAGGCTCTGATACCAACTGATGCGAAAAAACCCCAAAAGACGTGGCTTAGGGACCCAACACACATAAGGAATCAAAGTACAACCAGGAAAGCTAAACCAGAGTTTAATATCACAAAACCTAGACCCACCCTTGGAAGAAACATGAACCTAGGGTATTTAAGAAGGATATGGACACCACACTCCAGAAAAGAAAGGAATTGGGAGTGATAAGTCAATTAGAACGCCACAAGAAGAATTACCTCTTGATAAGTTCTTTAGTCCTTAAAAGAACTGAAGGAAAAAAAACCCTTGCTTTCTATTTCACTCAAAGTTGTTCCCTTCAGAGCTTACAAGGGGTGCCTATTTATAGGCTAAGATAGCAATCCTAAAGAGGCACAAATTCCTACTTAGGACAAATCCTTATTTTGGAAGAATTCTTAATTGTGGACAAATTCCAACATAAATAATAAATTGTTATTTAGGAAGAAATGCTATTACTTATTCTTCCCTATTAAGTATTCTAATTATATTAATTATGTCTGGACTCCTTGTCAAACTTGAATTCTCACCATTTGAAGCTGGGTTGGCCTGAATGTCCTGAATCAACCCATTTAAGGCTTCTTTAATCTTTTTGGCTTTAACTCGTGTTATTGGGCCTTCTGGAATGTGCAATGGACCCTTTGCAACCCTTGAAGCTTTCCACCCTTCATCTCCATGATTCTCATCATTCCCCCTTCCCTCAAAAGGATTCGTCCCCGAATCATCACCTATATCAAAAGGGGAAAGATCAGAAACATTAAATGTTGCACTCACATTATACTCACTAGGAAGTTCCAACTTATAAGCATTGTCATTAATGCGGGCGACAACTTGAAAGGGACCATCTCCTCTGGGTTGTAGCTTCGAACGCCTTTGAGTTGGGAACCGTTCCTTGCGCATATGCACCCAAACCCAATCACCAGGTTCAAACACCACCTTCTTTCGTCCCTTGTTGACATGGGATGCGTGTTGCTCAGTTTGTTTTTCAATATGTTGTCGCACCTTCTCATGCAATTTTTTTATCATGTCTGCTTTGCATTCCCCATCTAAGTTGGCATACTCATTAACAGGTATAGGTACCAAATCCAAAGGAGTCAATGGATTAAAACCATATACAATTTCTAAGGGAGAGTAACTAGTAGTAGAATGAACACTCCTATTATACGCAAACTCGACATGTGGTAAACAATCTTCCCATGCTTTCAAATTTGTTCGAATAATAGCACGCAAAAGAGTAGAAAGAGTTCGATTAACTACCTCAGTCTGCCCATCAGTTTGTGGATGACAAGTAGTTGAAAACAATAGCTTAGTACCTAACTTACCCCACAAAGTCTTCCAGAAGTAGCTTAAGAACTTTGTATCCCGATCTGAAACAATGCTTCGTGGCATGCCATGCAAACGTACTACTTCTCTAAAGAATAAGTTAGCCACGTTGTTTGCATCATCAGTTTTATGACATGGCATGAAGTGTGTCATCTTTGAAAACCTATCAACAACAACAAATACAGAATCCCTACCCTTTTTTGTTCGTGGCAATCCTAGTACAAAGTCCATAGATAAATCAACCCAGGGATGGTTAGGTATGGGTAGAGGGGTATACAAGCCATGAGGTAAAACTCTAGATTTAGCTTGTTTGCATGTGATGCATTTCGCACATATCCTCTCAACATCTCGTTTCATTCGTGGCCAAAAGAAATGTTCATTTAGGACATCTAGGGTTTTCCTAACTCCGAAATGACCCATTAGACCACCCTCATGAGCTTCTCTTACAACCAACTCCCTTAAAGAACTCATAGGCATGCATAAACGATTTTCCCTAAATAAGAAACCCTTATGCCTATAAAACTTCTCAAAGGCTGACACCTCACATGCTCTATACACATTAGCAAAGTCAGGATCATTCACATATAAATCCTTAATGTGTTCAAATCCTAATAAGTTTGTAGTAAGTGTAGAGATAAGGGCGTACCTGCAAGATAATGCATCAGCGACCACATTTTCCTTACCTTTTTTATATTGGATGATGTAGGGAAAGGTCTCAATAAATTCAACCCACTTAGCATGTCTTTTGTTCAACTTTCCTTGTCCCTTCAAGTGCTTTAAAGATTCATGGTCAGTATGGATGATAAACTCTTTAGGCCAAAGGTAATGTTGCCATGTCTCCAAAGCCCGTACCAATGCATACATCTCTTTATCATAAGTAGGATAATTAAGGCTTGCTCCACTTAACTTTTCACTAAAGTAAGCAATTGGGCGCCTTTCCCGCATCAAAACAGCTCCAATGCCAATACCTGAAGCATCACACTCAATCTCGAAAGCTTTTGCAAAGTTAGGTAAAGCAAGTAAGGGTGCAGAACTTAATTTATCCTTGATGCAATTAAAAGCTTTATCTTGGTCACTACCCCACCTAAAACTTATGTTCTTTTTGATAAGCTCAGTGAGTGGTGCTGCAATGGTGCTAAAGTCTTTAACAAAGCATCTATAGAAACTAGCTAAACCATGGAAGCTACGCACGTCACTAGTTGACTTAGGTGTAGGCCAATCACGAATTGCCTTAACTTTTTCCTCGTCAACTTCAACACCATTAGCACTGACAACATAGCCAAGAAATGTGATCTGTTCAGTACAAAAGGAACATTTATGTAAGTTAGCATACAATTTCTCAGAACGTAAAACACTTACAACAGAACGTAAATGATCAAGATGATCTTCTAGGGTTTTACTATAGACCAAGATATCATCAAAATACACAACTACAAATTTACCAATGAATGCACGTAAAACATGATTCATTAGTCGCATAAAAGTGCTTGGTGCATTAGTGAGACCAAATGGCATAACTAGCCACTCATACAACCCATACTTAGTTTTGAAAGCTATTTTCCACTCATCTCCCTCTCTCATCCTAATATGATGATATCCACTTTTCAAATCAATTTTAGAGAAAACACATGAGCCATGCAATTCGTCTAACATGTCATCTAATCTAGGTATGGGGTGGCGATACTTTACAATGATTTTGTTGATTGCTCGACAATCAACACACATCCTCCAAGTCCTATCTTTTTTTGGTACAAGTAGGACAGGAACAGCACATGGACTCATGCTTTCTCTCACGTATCCTTTGGACATAAGCTCCTCAACTTGCCTTTGAAGCTCCTTTGTCTCCTCAGGATTACTCTTATATGCTGGTCGGTTAGGGATGGATGCACCTGGGATGAAATCAATTTGATGCTCAATTCCTCTATTAGGTGGCAATCCACTTGGGATATCGTCATGGAATACATCTTCAAATTAATTAATATCAATAAGAAAAAATGATGGGACGAACTCTTTATTTTGTATTCAACTAATTAATATCAATAAGAAAAGCAAATCAAGATCAGGGACTCTTTATTAATTTCATGATCTTTGTATCAAAAAGTATGTTTGTAAACAAAAAAGGATACTTGCTAAGTAGAAATCATAGGACAGACTCTTTATTTTTTATTTCAAACAATTAATATCAATAAGAAAAGCAAATCAAGATCAAGGACTCCATTGTTTGTTGGAATTGAAAGAATTCATGGTATAGATGGTTCATGGATATTGATTTCACAATTAATATAGTCGTTAAGTATGACACAAACAATAATTTCAAGGTCATTGAATGAAAAATAGTCTTTGGAACAGAAAGAGGAGTGTAATTAGCTGGAGGCGCATTGAATCTCTCATTATTTTTGAATGAAACAACTTAACAATAGTACAAAATGCAAACCAAGATGAATGAATTCTTCGATTGGTGGAAGTAAACACATTTAGAGTGTTAATAGGGTTTAGAATGGTTTGTTTTAATGAATATAGTTCGTAGTTTAGGCACAAGTGTTAATTTCATCATCTTTGTATCAAAAAGTGTGTTTGTAGACAAAAAAGGATACTTGCTAAGTTGAAATGACGGGACGAACTCTTTATTTTGTAGTCCAACCAATTAATATCAATAAGAAAAGCAAATCAAGATCAGCGACTCCATTGTTTGTTGGAATTGGAAGAATTCATGGTGTAGACGGTTTATGGATATTGATTGCACAATTAATATATTCAATAAGTATAACACAAACGATAATTTCATGGTCATTGAATGAAAAATAGTCTTTGGAACAGAAAAAGGAGTGTAATTAGCTGGAGGCGCATTGAAAGTCCAATTATTTTTGAATGAAACTACTTAACAATTGTAAAAAATGCAAACCAAGATGAATGAATTCTTTGATTGGTGGATGTAAACACATTTAGAGTGTTAATAGAGTTTTGAATTGTTTGTTGTAATGAATATAGTTAGTAGTTTAGGCACAAGTGTTAATTTCATGATCTTTGTATCAAAAAGTGTGTTTGTAAACAAAAAAGGATACTTGCTAAGAAGAAATGATGGGACGGACTCTTTATTTTGTATTTCAACCAATTAATATCAATAAGAAAAGCAAATCAAGATCAGGGACTCCATTGTTTGCTGGAATTGAATGAATTCAGGGTATAGATGGTTCGTGGATATTTATTTCACAATTAATATAGTCGTTAAGTATGAAACAAACGATAATTTCATGGTCGTTGAATGAAAAATAGTCTTTGGAATAAAAGGAGGAGTGTAATTAGCTGGAGGCGCATTGAATGTCTCCTTATTTTTGAATGAAACTACTTAACAATAGTACGAAATTCAAACCAAGATGAATTAATTCCTCGATTGGTGGAAGTAAACACATTTAGAGTGTTAATAGGGTTTAGAATGGTTTGTTTTAATGAATATAGTTAGTAGTTTAGGCACAAGTGTTAATTTCATGATCTTTGTATCAAAAAGTGTGTTTGTAAACAAAAAAGGATACTTGTAACTAGAAATCATGGGACGAACTCTTTATTTTGTATTTCAAACAATTAATATCAATACGTAAAGCAAATCAAGATCAGAAACTCCATTTTTTGTTGGAATTGAAAGAATTCAGGGTATAGATGGTTCGTGGATATTTATTTCACAATTAATATATTCGTTAACTATGAAACAAACAATAATTTCATGGTCATTGAATGAAAAATATTCTTTGGAACAGAAACAGGAGTGTAATTAGCTAGAGGCGCATTGAATATCTCATTATTTTTGAATGAAACTACTTAACAATAGTACGAAATGCAAACCAAGATGAATGAATTCTTCGATTGGTGGAAGTAAACACATTTAGATTGTTAATAGGGTTTAGAATGGTTTGTTTTAATGAATATACTTAGTAGTTTAGGCACAAGTGTGAATTTCATGATCTTTGTATTAAAAAGTCTGTTTGTAGATAAAAAAGGATACTTGCTACGTAGAAATGATGGGACAGACTCTTTATTTTGTATTTGAACCAATTAATATCAATACGTAAAGCAAATCAAGATCAGAAACTCCATTTTTTGTTGGAATTGAAAGAATTCAGGGTATAGATGGTTCGTGGATATTTATTTCACAATTAATATATTCGTTAACTATGAAACAAACGATAATTTCATGGTCATTGAATGAAAAATAGTCTTTGGAACAGAAACAGGAGTGTAATTAGCTGGACGCGCCTTGAATGTCTCATTATTTTTGAATGAAATTACTTAACAATTGTACAAAATGTAAACCAAGATGAATGAATTCTTCGATTGGTGGAAGTAAACACATTTAGAGTGTTAATAGAGTTTAGAATTGTTTTTTACAATGAATATACTTAGTAACTTAGGTACAAGTGTTAATTTCATGATCTTTTTATCAAAATGTGTGTTTGTAGACCAAAAACGATACTTGCTAAGAAGAAATGATGGGATTGACACTTTATTTTGTATTTCAACCAATTAATATCAATAAGAAAAGCAAATCAAGATCAGGTACTCCATTGTTTGTTGGAATTGAAAGAATTCACGGTATTGATGGTTCATGGATATTGATTTCACAATTAATATAGTCGTTAAGTATGAAACAAACGATAATTTCATGGTCATTGAATGAAAAATAGTCTTTGGAACAGAAAGAGGAGTGTAATTAGCTGGAGGCACCTTGAATGTCTCATTATTTTTGAGTGAAATTACTTCACAATTCTACAAAATGCAAACCAAGATGAATGAATTCTTCGATTGGTGGAAGTAAACACATTTAGAGTGTTAATAGAGTTTATGATTGTTTGTTGTAATGAATACAGTTAGTAGTTTAGGAACAAGTGTTAATTTCATGATCTTTGTATCAAAAAGTGTGTTTGTAAACAAAAAAGGATACTTGCTAAGAAGAAATGATGGAACAGACTCTTTATTTTGTATTTCTACCAATTAATATCAATAAGAAAAGCAAATCAAGATCAGGGACTCCATTGTTTGTTGGAATTGAAAGAATTCAGGGTATGGATGGTTCGTGGATATTTATTTCACAATTAATATAGTCTTTAAGTATGAAACAAACGATAATTTCATGGTCATTGAATGAAAAATAGTCTTTGAAACAGAAAGAGGAGTGTAATTAGCTGGAGGCGCATTGAATGCCTCCTTATTTTTGAATGATACTACTTAACAATTGTGCAAAATGCAAACCAAGATGAATGAATTCTTCGATTGGTGGAAGTAAACACATTTAGAGTGTTAATAGAGTTTAGAATTGTTTGTTGTAATGAATATAGTTAGTAGTTTAGGCACAAGTGTTAATTTCATGATCTTTGTATCAAAAAGTGTGTTTGTAAACAAAAAAGGATACTTGCTAAGAAGAAATGATGGGACGGACTCTTTATTTTGTATTTCTACCAATTAATATCAATAAGAAAAGCAAATCAAGATCAGGGACTCCATTGTTTGTTAGAATTGAAAGAACTCAGGGTATAGATGGTTCGTGGATATTTATTTCACAATTAATATAGTCGTTAAGTATGAAACAAACGATAATTTCATGGTCGTTGAATGAAAAATAGTCTTTGGAACAAAAAGAGGAGTGTAATTAGCTGGAGGCGCATTGAACGTCTCCTTATTTTTGAATGAAACTACTTAACAATTGTACAAAATGCAAACCAAGATGAATGAATTCTTGAATTGGAGGAAGAAAACACAATTAGAGTGATAATAGAGTTTAGAATTGTTTGTTGTAATGAATACAGTTAGTAGTTTAGGCACAAGTGTTAATTTCATGATCTTTGTATCAAAAAGTTTGTTTGTAAACAAAAAAGGATACTTGCTAAGAGGAAATGATGGGACGGACTCTTTATTTTGTATTTCAACCAATTAATATCAATAAGAAAAGCAAATCAAGATCAGGGACTCCATTGTTTGTTGGAATTGAAAGAATTCAGGGTATGGATGGTTCGTGGATATTTATTTCACAATTAATATAGTCGTGAAGTATGAAACAAACGATAATTTCATGGTCATTGAATGAAAAATAGTCTTTGAAACAGAAAGAGGAGTGTAATTAGCTGGAGGCGCATTGAATGCCTCCTTATTTTTGAATGATACTACTTAACAATAGTACGAAGTGCAAACCAAGATGAATGAATTCTTCGATTGGTGGAAGTAAACACATTTAGATTGTTAATAGGGTTTAGAATGATTTGTTTTAATGAATATACTTAGTAGTTTAGGCACAAGTGTGAATTTCATGATCTTTGTATCAAAAAGTCTGTTTGTAGATAAAAAAGGATACTTGCTAGGTAGAAATGATGGGACAGACTCTTTATTTTGTATTTGAACCAATTAATATCAATACGTAAAGCAAATCAAGATCAGGGACTCCATTGTTTGTTGGAATTGAAAGAATTCAGAGTATAGATGGTTCGTGGATATTTATTTCACAATTAATATAGTCGTTAAGTATGAAACAAACGATAATTTCATGGTCGTTGAATGAAAAATAGTCTTTGGAATAAAAAGAGGAGTGTAATTAGCTGGAGGCGCATTGTATGTCTCCTTATTTTTGAATGAAACTACTTAACAATTGTACAAAATCCAAGCCAAGAGGAATGAATTCTTCGATTGGTGGAAGTAAACACATTTAGAGTGTTAATAGAGTTTAGAATTGTTTGTTGTAATGAATATAGTTAGTAGTTTAGGCACAAGTGTTAATTTCATGATCTTTGTATCAAAAAGTGTGTTTGTAAACATAAAAGGATACTTGCTAAGAAGAAATGATGAGACTGACTCTTTATTTTGTATTTCAACTAATTAATATCAATAAGAAAAGCAAATCAAGATCAGGGACTCCATTGTTTGTTGGAATTGAAAGAATTCAGGTTATAGATGGTTCATGGATATTGATTTCACAATTAATATAGTCGTTAAGTATGAAACAAACGATAATTTCATGGTCGTTGAATGAAAAATAGTCTTTGGAATAAAAAGAGGAGTGTAATTAGCTGGAGGCGCATTGTATGTCTCCTTATTTTTGAATGAAACTACTTAACAATTGTACAAAATCCAAGCCAAGAGGAATGAATTCTTCGATTGGTGGAAGTAAACACATTTAGAGTGTTAATAGAGTTTAGAATTGTTTGTTGTAATGAATATAGTTAGTAGTTTAGGCACAAGTGTTAATTTCATGATCTTTGTATCAAAAAGTGTGTTTGTAAACATAAAAGGATACTTGCTAAGAAGAAATGATGAGACTGACTCTTTATTTTGTATTTCAACTAATTAATATCAATAAGGAAAAGCAAATCAAGATCAGGGACTCCATTGTTTGTTGGAATTGAAAGAATTCAGGTTATAGATGGTTCATGGATATTGATTTCACAATTAATATAGTCATTAAGTATGAAAAAAACGATAATTTCATGGTCATTGAATGAAAAATATTCTTCAGAAAAGAATGAGGAGTGTAATTAGCTGGAGGCGCATTGAATGTCTCATTATTTTTGAATGAAACTACTTAACAATAGTACGAAATGCAAACCAAGATGAATGAATTCTTCGATTGGTGGAAGTAAACACATTTAGATTGTTAATAGGGTTTAGAATGGTTTGTTTTAATGAATATACTTAGTAGTTTAGGCACAAGTGTGAATTTCATGATCTTTGTATTAAAAAGTCTGTTTGTAGATAAAAAAGGATACTTGCTACGTAGAAATGATGGGACAGACTCTTTATTTTGTATTTGAACCAATTAATATCAATACGTAAAGCAAATCAAGATCAGAAACTCCATTGTTTGTTGGAATTGAAAGAATTCAGGGTATAGATGGTTCGTGGATATTTATTTCACAATTAATATATTCGTTAACTATGAAACAAACGATAATTTCATGGTCATTGAATGAAAAATAGTCTTTGGAACAGAAACAGGAGTGTAATTAGCTGGACGCGCCTTGAATGTCTCATTATTTTTGAATGAAATTACTTAACAATTGTACAAAATGTAAACCAAGATGAATGAATTCTTCGATTGGTGGAAGTAAACACATTTAGAGTGTTAATAGAGTTTAGAATTGTTTTTTACAATGAATATACTTAGTAACTTAGGTACAAGTGTTAATTTCATGATCTTTTTATCAAAATGTGTGTTTGTAGACCAAAAACGATACTTGCTAAGAAGAAATGATGGGACGGACACTTTATTTTGTATTTCAACCAATTAATATCAATAAGAAAAGCAAATCAAGATCATGTACTCCATTGTTTGTTGGAATTGAAAGAATTCACGGTATTGATGGTTCATGGATATTGATTTCACAATTAATATAGTCGTTAAGTATGAAACAAATGATAATTTCATGGTCATTGAATGAAATATAGTCTTTGGAACAGAAAGAGGAGTGTAATTAGCTGGAGGCACCTTGAATGTCTCATTATTTTTGAGTGAAATTACTTCACAATTCTACAAAATGCAAACCAAGATGAATGAATTCTTTGATTGGTGGAAGTAAACACATTTAGAGTGTTAATAGAGTTTATGATTGTTTGTTGTAATGAATACAGTTAGTAGTTTAGGAACAAGTGTTAATTTCATGATCTTTGTATCAAAAAGTGTGTTTGTGAAACAAAAAAGGATACTTGCTAAGAAGAAATGATGGGACGGACTCTTTATTTTGTATTTCTACCAATTAATATCAATAAGAAAAGCAAATCAAGATCAGGGACTCCATTGTTTGTTGGAATTGAAAGAATTCAGGGTATGGATGGTTCGTGGATATTTATTTCACAATTAATATAGTCGTTAAGTATGAAACAAACGATAATTTCATGGTCATTGAATGAAATATAGTCTTTGGAACAGAAAGAGGAGTGTAATTAGCTGGAGGCACCTTGAATGTCTCATTATTTTTGAGTGAAATTACTTCACAATTGTACAAAATGCAAACCAAGATGAATGAATTCTTCGATTGGTGGAAGTAAACACATTTAGAGTGTTAATAGAGTTTAGAATTGTTTGTTGTAATGAATATAGTTAGTAGTTTAGGCACAAGTGTTAATTTCATGATCTTTGTATCAAAAAGTGTGTTTGTAAACATAAAAGGATACTTGCTAAGAAGAAATGATGAGACTGACTCTTTATTTTGTATTTCAACTAATTAATATCAATAAGAAAAGCAAATCAAGATCAGGGACTCCATTCTTTGTTGGAATTGAAAGAATTCAGGTTATAGATGGTTCATGGATATTGATTTCACAATTAATATAGTCATTAAGTATGAAAAAAACGATAATTTCATGGTCATTGAATGAAAAATATTCTTCAGAAAAGAATGAGGAGTGTAATTAGCTGGAGGCGCATTGAATGTCTCATTATTTTTGAATGAAACTACTTAACAATAGTACGAAATGCAAACCAAGATGAATGAATTCTTCGATTGGTGGAAGTAAACACATTTAGATTGTTAATAGGGTTTAGAATGATTTGTTTTAATGAATATACTTAGTAGTTTAGGCACAAGTGTGAATTTCATGATCTTTGTATTAAAAAGTCTGTTTGTAGATAAAAAAGGATACTTTCTACGTAGAAATGATGAGACAGACTCTTTATTTTGTATTTGAACCAATTAATATCAATACGTAAAGCAAATCAAGATCAGAAACTCCATTGTTTGTTGGAATTGAAAGAATTCAGGGTATAGATGGTTCGTGGATATTTATTTCACAATTAATATATTCATTAACTATGAAACAAACGATAATTTCATGGTCATTGAATGAAAAATAGTCTTTGGAACAGAAAGAGGAGTGTAATTAGCTGGAGGCGCATTGAATGTCTCCTTATTTATGAATGAAACTACTTAACAATAGTACGAAATGCAAACCAAGATGAATGAATTCCTCGATTGCTGGCAGTAAACACATTTACAGTGTTAATAGGGTTTAGAATGGTTTGTTTTAATGAATATATTTCGTAGTTTAGGCACAAGTGTTACTTTCATGATCTTTGTATCAAAAAGTGTGTTTGTAAACAAAAAAGGATACTTGCTAAGTAGAAATCATGGGACGGACTCTTTATTTTGTATTTCAAACAATTAATATCAATAAGAAAAGCAAATCAAGATCAAGGACTCCATTGTTTGTTGGAATTGAAAGAATTCATGGTATAGATGGTTCATGGATATTGATTTCACAATTAATATGGTCGTTAAGTATGACACAAATGATAATTTCATGGTCATTGAATGAAAAATAGTTTTTCGAACAGAAAGAGGAGTGTAATTAGCTAAAGGCGCATTGAATCTCTCATTATTTTTGAATGAAACAACTTAACAATAGTACAAAATGCAAACCAAGATGAATGAATTCTTCGATTGGTGGAAGTAAACACATTTAGAGTGTTAATAGTATTTAGAATGGTTTGTTTTAATGAATATAGTTCGTAGTTTAGGCACAAGTGTTAATTTCATCATCTTTGTATCAAAAAGTGTGTTTGTAGACAAAAAAGGATACTTGCTAAGTTGAAATGATGGGACGAACTCTTTATTTTGTATTTCAACCAATTAATATCAATAAGAAAAGCAAATCAAGATTAGCGACTCCATTGTTTGTTGAAATTGGAAGAATTGATGGTGTAGACGGTTTATGGATATTGATTGCACAATTAATATATTCAATAAGTATAACACAAACAATAATTTCATGGTCATTGAATGAAAAATAGTCTTTGGAACAGAAAAAGGAGTGTAATTAGCTGCAGGCGCATTGAAAGTCTCATTATATTTGAATGAAACTACTTAACAATTGTAAAAAATGCAAAAAGTGTATTTGTAAACAAAAAAGGATACTTGCTAAGAAGAAATGATGGGACGGACTCTTTATTTTGTATTTCAACCAATTAATATCAATAAGAAAAGCAAATCAAGATCAGGGACTCCATTGTTTTTTGGAATTGAAAGAATACAGGGTATAGATGGTTCGTGGATATTTATTTCACAATTAATATAGTCATTAAGTATGAAACAAACGATAATTTCATGGTCATTGAATGAAAAATATTCTTCAGAAAAGAATGAGGAGTGTAATTAGCTAGAGGCGCATTGAATGTCTCATTATTTTTGAATGAAACTACTTAACAATAGTACGAAATTCAAACCAAGATGAATGAATTCTTCGATTGGTGGAAGTAAACACATTTATATTGTTAATAGGGTTTAGAATGGTTTGTTTTGATGAATATACTTAGTAGTTTAGGCACAAGTGTGAATTTCATTATCTTTGTATCAAAAAGTCTGTTTGTAGACAAAAAAGGATACTTGCTAAGTAGAAATGATGGGACAGACTCTTTATTTTTTATTTCAACCAATTAATATCAATAAGAAAAGCAAATCAAGATCAGGGACTCCATTGTTTGTTGGAATTGGAAGAATTCATGGTGTAGACGGTTTATGCTTATTGATTGCACAATTAATATATTCAATAAGTATAACACAAAAGATAATTTCGTGGTCATTGAATGAAAAATAGTCTTTGGAACAGAAAAAGGAGTGTAATTAGCTGGAGGCGCATTGAAAGTCTCATTATATTTGAATGAAACTACTTAACAATTGTAAAAAATGCAAACCAAGATGAATGAATTCTTTGATTGGTGGAAGTAAACACATTTAGAGAGTTAATAGAGTTTAGAATTGTTTGTTGTAATGAATATAGTTAGTAGTTTAGGCACAAGTGTTAATTTCATGATCTTTGTATCAAAAAGTGTGTTTGTAAACAAAAAAGGATACTTGCTAAGAAGAAATGATGAGACGGACTCTTTATTTTGTATTTCAACCAATTAATATCAATAAGAAAAGCAAATCAAGATCAGGGACTCCATTGTTTGTTGGATTTGAAGGAATTCAGGGTATCGATGGTTCATGGATATTGATTTCACAATTAATATAGTCGTTAAGTATGAAACAAACGATAATTTCATGGTCATTGAATGAAAAATATTCTTTGGAACAGAAACAGGAGTGTAATTAGCTGGACGCGCCTTGAATGTCTCATTATTTTTGAATGAAATTACTTAACAATTGTACAAAATGTAAACCAAGATGAATGAATTCTTCGATTGGTGGAAGTAAACACATTTAGAGTGTTAATAGAGTTTAGAATTGTTTTTTACAATGAATATACTTAGTAACTTAGGCACAAGTGTTAATTTCATGATCTTTTTATCAAAATGTGTGTTTGTAGACCAAAAACGATACTTGCTAAGAAGAAATGATGGGACGGACACTTTATTTTGTATTTCAACCAATTAATATCAATAAGAAAAGCAAATCAAGATCAGGTACTCCATTGTTTGTTGGAATTGAAAGAATTCACGGTATTGATGGTTCATGGATATTGATTTCACAATTAATATAGTCGTTAAGTATGAAACAAACGATAATTTCATGGTCATTGAATGAAAAATAGTCTTTGGAACAGAAAGAGGAGTGTAATTAGCTGGAGGCGCCTTGAATGTCTCATTATTTTTGAATGAAATTACTTCACAATTGTACAAAATGCAAACCAAGATGAATGAATTCTTCGATTGGTGGAAGTAAACACATTTAGAGTGTTAATAGAGTTTAGAATTGTTTTTTACAATGAATATACTTAGTAACTTAGGCACAAGTGTTAATTTCATGATCTTTTTATCAAAAAGTGTGTTTGTAAACATAAAAGGATACTTGTTAAGAAGAAATGATGAGACTGACTCTTTATTTTGTATTTCAACTAATTAATATCAATAAGAAAAGCAAATCAAGATCAGGGACTCCATTGTTTGTTGGAATTGAAAGAATTCAGGTTATAGATGGTTCAAGGATATTGATTTCACAATTAATATAGTCGTTAAGTATGAAACAAACGATAATTTCATGGTCGTTGAATGAAAAATAGTCTTTGCAATAAAAAGAGGAGTGTAATTAGCTGGAGGCGCATTGTATGTCTCCTTATTTTTGAATGAAACTACTTAACAATTGTACAAAATCCAAGCCAAGAGGAATGAATTCTTCGATTGGTGGAAGTAAACACATTTAGAGTGTTAATAGAGTTTAGAATTGTTTGTTGTAATGAATATAGTTAGTAGTTTAGGCACAAGTGTTAATTTCATGATCTTTGTATCAAAAAGTGTGTTTGTAAACATAAAAGGATACTTGGTAAGAAGAAATGATGAGACTGACTCTTTATTTTGTATTTCAACTAATTAATATCAATAAGAAAAGCAAATCAAGATCAGGGACTCCATTGTTTGTTGGAATTGAAAGAATTCAGGTTATAGATGGTTCATTGATATTGATTTCACAATTAATATAGTCATTAAGTATGAAAAAAACGATAATTTCATGGTCATTGAATGAAAAATATTCTTCAGAAAAGAATGAGGAGTGTAATTAGCTGGAGGCGCATTGAATGTCTCATTATTTTTGAATGAAACTACTTAACAATAGTACGAAATGCAAACCAAGATGAATGAATTCTTCGATTGGTGGAAGTAAACACATTTAGAGTGTTAATAGAGTTTATGATTGTTTGTTGTAATGAATACAGTTAGTAGTTTAGGAACAAGTGTTAATTTCATGATCTTTGTATCAAAAAGTGTGTTTGTAAACAAAAAAGGATACTTGCTAAGAAGAAATGATGGGACGGACTCTTTATTTTGTATTTCAACCAATTAATATCAATAAGAAAAGCAAATCAAGATCAGGTACTCCATTGTTTGTTGGAATTGAAAGAATTCACGGTATCGATGGTTCATGGATATTGATTTCACAATTAATATAGTCGTTAAGTATGAAACAAACGATAATTTCAAGGTCATTGAATGAAATATAGTCTTTGGAATAGAAAGAGGAGTGTAATTAGCTGGAGGCACCATGAATGTCTCATTATTTTTGAGTGAAATTACTTCACAATTGTACAAAATGCAAACCAAGATGAATGAATTCTTCGATTGGTGGAAGTAAACACATTTAGAGTGTTAATAGAGTTTATGATTGTTTGTTGTAATGAATACAGTTAGTAGTTTAGGAACAAGTGTTAATTTCATGATCTTTGTATCAAAAAGTGTGTTTGTAAACAAAAAAGGATACTTGCTAAGAAGAAATGATGGGACGGACTCTTTATTTTGTATTTCTACCAATTAATATCAATAAGAAAAGCAAATCAAGATCAGGGACTCCATTGTTTGTTGGAATTGAAAGAATTCAGGGTATGGATGGTTCGTGGATATTTATTTCACAATTAATATAGTCGTTAAGTATGAAACAAACGATAATTTCATGGTCATTGAATGAAAAATAGTCTTTGAAACAGAAAGAGGAGTGTAATTAGCTGGAGGCGCATTGAATGCCTCCTTATTTTTGAATGATACTACTTAACAATTGTGCAAAATGCAAACCAAGATGAATGAATTCTTCGATTGGTGGAAGTAAACACATTTAGAGTGTTAATAGAGTTTAGAATTGTTTGTTGTAATGAATATAGTTAGTAGTTTAGGCACAAGTGTTAATTTCATGATCTTTGTATCAAAAAGTGTGTTTGTAAACAAAAAAGGATACTTGCTAAGAAGAAATGATGGGACGAACTCTTTATTTTGTATTTCTACCAATTAATATCAATAAGAAAAGCAAATCAAGATCAGGGACTCCATTGTTTGTTAGAATTGAAAGAATTCAGGGTATAGATGGTTCGTGGATATTTATTTCACAATTAATATAGTCGTTAAGTATGAAACAAACAATAATTTCATGGTCGTTGAATGAAAAATAGTCTTTGGAACAAAAAGAGGAGCGTAATTAGCTGGAGGCGCATTGAACGTCTCCTTATTTTTGAATGAAACTACTTAACAATTGTACAAAATGCGAACCAAGATGAATGAATTCTTCAATTGGAGGAAGAAAACACAATTAGAGTGATAATAGAGTTTAGAATTGTTTGTTGTAATGAATACAGTTAGTAGTTTAGGCACAAGTGTTAATTTCATGATCTTTGTATCAAAAAGTGTGTTTGTAAACATAAAAGGATACTTGCTAAGAAGAAATCATGGGACGGACTCTTTATTTATTATTTCAAACAATTAATATCAATAAGAAAAGAAAATCAAGATCAAGGACTCCATTGTTTGTTGGAATTGAAAGAATTCATGGTATAGATGGTTCATGAATATTGATTTCACAATTAATATGGTCGTCAAGTATGACATAAACGATAATTTCATGGTCATTGAATGAAAAATAGTCTTTGGAACAGAAAGAGGAGTGTAATTGGTTGGAGGCGCATTCAATCTCTCATTATTTTTGAATGAAACTTCTTAACAATAGTACAAAATGCAAAACAAGATGAATGAATTCTTCGATTGGTGGAAGTAAACACATTTAGAGTGTTAATAAAGTTTATAATTGTTTGTTGTAATGAATATAGTTAGTAGTTTAGGCACAAGTGTTAATTTCATGATCTGTGTATCAAAAAGTGTGTTTGTAAACATAAAAGGATACTTGCTAAGAAGAAATGATGCGACGGACTCTTTATTTTGTATTTCTACCAATTAATATCAATAAGAAAAGCAAATCAAGATCAGGGACTCCATTGTTTGTTGGAATTGAAAGAATTCAGGGTATGGATGGTTCGTGGATATTTATTTCACAATTAATATAGTCGTTAAGTATGAAACAAACGATAATTTCATGGTCATTGAATAAAAAATAGTCTTTGAAACAGAAAGAGGAGTGTAATTAGCTGGAGGCGCATTGAATGCCTCCTTATTTTTGAATGATACTTCTTAACAATTGTGCAAAATGCAAACCAAGATGAATGAATTCTTCGATTGGTGGAAGTAAACACATTTAGAGTGTTAATAGAGTTTAGAATTGTTTGTTGTAATGAATATAGTTAGTAGTTTAGGCACAAGTGTTAATTTCATGATCTTTGTATCAAAAAGTGTGTTTGTAAACAAAAAAGGATACTTGCTAAGAAGAAATGATGGGACGGACTCTTTATTTTGTATTTCTACCAATTAATATCAATAAGAAAAGCAAATCAAGATCAGGGACTCCATTGTTTGTTAGAATTGAAAGAATTCAGGGTATAGATGGTTCGTGGATATTTATTTCGCAATTAATATAGTCGTTAAGTATGAAACAAACGATAATTTCATGGTCGTTGAATGAAAAATAGTCTTTGGAACAAAAACAGGAGTGTAATTAGCTGGAGGCGCATTGAACGTCTCCTTATTTTTGAATGAAACTACTTAACAATTGTACAAAATGCAAACCAAGATGAATGAATTCTTCAATTGGAGGAAGAAAACACAATTAGAGTGATAATAGAGTTTAGAATTGTTTGTTGTAATGAATACAGTTAGTAGTTTAGGCACAAGTGTTAATTTCATGATCTTTGTATCAAAAAGTGTGTTTGTAAACAAAAAAGGATACTTGCTAAGAAGAAATCATGGGACGGACTCTTTATTTAGTATTTCAAACAATTAATATCAATAAGAAAAGCAAATCAAGATCAAGGACTCCATTGTTTGTTGGAATTGAAAGAATTCATGGTATAGATGGTTCATGAATATTTATTTCACAATTAATATGGTCGTCAAGTATGACACAAACGATAATTTCATGGTCATTGAATGAAAAATAGTCTTTGGAACAGAAAGAGGAGTGTAATTGGTTGGAGGCGCATTCAATCTCTCATTATTTTTGAATGAAACTTCTTAACAATAGTACAAAATGCAAAACAAGATGAATGAATTCTTCGATTGGTGGAAGTAAACACATTTAGAGTGTTAATAAAGTTTATAATTGTTTGTTGTAATGAATATATTTAGTAGTTTAGGCACAAGTGTTAATTTCATGATCTGTGTATGAAAAAGTGTGTTTGTAAACATAAAAGGATACTTGCTAAGAAGAAATGATGGGTCGGAATCTATATTTTGTATTTCAACCAATTAATATCAATAAGAAAAGCAAATCAAGATCACGGACTCCATTGTTTGTTGGAATTGAAAGAATTTAGGGTATAGATGGTTCGTGGATATTTATTTCACAATTAATATAGTCGTTAAGTATGAAACAAACTATAATTTCATGGTCGTTGAATGAAAAATAGTCTTTGGAACAGAAAGAGGAGTGTAATTAGCTAGAGGCGCATTGAATGCCTCCTTATTTTTGAATGATACTACTTAACAATTGTACAAAATGCAAACCAAGATGAATGAATTCTTCGATTGGTGGAAGTAAACACATTGAGAGTGTTAATAGAGTTTAGAATTGTTTGTTGTAATGAATATAGTTAGTAGTTTAGGCACAAGTGTTAATTTCATGATCTTTGTATCAAAAAGTGTGTTTGTAAAAAAAAAGGATACTTGCTAAGAAGAAATGATGGGGCGGACTCTTTATTTTGTATTTCTACCAATTAATATCAATAAGAAAAGCAAATCAAGATCAGGGACTCCATTGTTTGTTAGAATTGAAAGAATTCAGGGTATAGATGGTTCGTGGATATTTATTTCACAATTAATATAGTCGTTAAGTATGAAACAAACGATAATTTCATGGTCGTTGAATGGAAAATAGTCTTTGGAACAAAAAGAGGAGTGTAATTAGCTGGAGGCGCATTGAACGTCTCCTTATTTTTGAATGAAACTACTTAACAATTGTACAAAATGCAAACCAAGATGAATGAATTCTTCAATTGGAGGAAGAAAACACAATTAGAGTGATAATAGAGTTTAGAATTGTTTGTTGTAATGAATACAGTTAGTAGTTTAGGCACAAGTGTTAATTTCATGATCTTTGTATCAAAAAGTGTGTTTGTAAACAAAAAAGGATACTCGCTAAGAAGAAATGATGGGACGGACTCTTTATTTTTTATTTCAACCAATTAATATCAATAAGAAAAGCAAATCAAGATCAGGGACTCCATTGTTTGTTGGAATTGGAAGAATTCATGGTGTAGACGGTTTATGCTTATTGATTGCACAATTAATATATTCAATAAGTATAACACAAAAGATAATTTCGTGGTCATTGAATGAAAAATAGTCTTTGGAACAGAAAAAGGAGTGTAATTAGCTGGAGGCGCATTGAAAGTCTCCTTATATTTGAATGAAACTACTTAACAATTGTAAAAAATGCAAACCAAGATGAATGAATTCTTTGATTGGTGGAAGTAAACACATTTAGAGAGTTAATAGAGTTTAGAATTGTTTGTTGTAATGAATATAGTTAGTAGTTTAGGCACAAGTGTTAATTTCATGATCTTTGTATCAAAAAGTGTGTTTGTAAACAAAAAAGGATACTTGCTAAGAAGAAATGATGAGACGGACTCTTTATTTTGTATTTCAACCAATTAATATCAATAAGAAAAGCAAATCAAGATCAGGGACTCCATTGTTTGTTGGATTTGAAGGAATTCAGCGTATCGATGGTTCATGGATATTGATTTCACAATTAATATAGTCGTTAAGTATGAAACAAACGATAATTTCATGGTCATTGAATGAAAAATAGTCTTTGGAACAGAAACAGGAGTGTAATTAGCTGGACGCGCCTTGAATGTCTCATTATTTTTGAATGAAATTACTTAACAATTGTACAAAATGTAAACCAAGATGAATGAATTCTTCGATTGGTGGAAGTAAACACATTTAGAGTGTTAATAGAGTTTAGAATTGTTTTTTACAATGAATATACTTAGTAACTTAGGCACAAGTGTTAATTTCATGATCTTTTTATCAAAATGTGTGTTTGTAGACCAAAAACGATACTTGCTAAGAAGAAATGATGGGACGGACACTTTATTTTGTATTTCAACCAATTAATATCAATAAGAAAAGCAAATCAAGATCAGGTACTCCATTGTTTGTTGGAATTGAAAGAATTCACGGTATTGATGGTTCATGGATATTGATTTCACAATTAATATAGTCGTTAAGTATGAAACAAACGATAATTTCATGGTCATTGAATGAAAAATAGTCTTTGGAACAGAAAGAGGAGTGTAATTAGCTGGAGGCGCCTTGAATGTCTCATTATTTTTGAATGAAATTACTTAACAATTGTACAAAATGCAAACCAAGATGAATGAATTCTTCGATTGGTGGAAGTAAACACATTTAGAGTGTTAATAGAGTTTAGAATTGTTTTTTACAATGAATATACTTAGTAACTTAGGCACAAGTGTTAATTTCATGATCTTTTTATCAAAAAGTGTGTTTGTAAACATAAAAGGATACTTGCTAAGAAGAAATGATGAGACTGACTCTTTATTTTGTATTTCAACTAATTAATATCAATAAGAAAAGCAAATCAAGATCAGGGACTCCATTGTTTGTTGGAATTGAAAGAATTCAGGTTATAGATGGTTCAAGGATATTGATTTCACAATTAATATAGTCGTTAAGTATGAAACAAACGATAATTTCATGGTCGTTGAATGAAAAATAGTCTTTGCAATAAAAAGAGGAGTGTAATTAGCTGGAGGCGCATTGTATGTCTCCTTATTTTTGAATGAAACTACTTAACAATTGTACAAAATCCAAGCCAAGAGGAATGAATTCTTCGATTGGTGGAAGTAAACACATTTAGAGTGTTAATAGAGTTTAGAATTGTTTGTTGTAATGAATATAGTTAGTAGTTTAGGCACAAGTGTTAATTTCATGATCTTTGTATCAAAAAGTGTGTTTGTAAACATAAAAGGATACTTGCTTAGAAGAAATGATGAGACTGACTCTTTATTTTGTATTTCAACTAATTAATATCAATAAGAAAAGCAAATCAAGATCAGGGACTCCTTTGTTTGTTGGAATTGAAAGAATTCAGGTTATAGATGGTTCATTGATATTGATTTCACAATTAATATAGTCATTAAGTATGAAAAAAACGATAATTTCATGGTCATTGAATGAAAAATATTCTTCAGAAAAGAATGAGGAGTGTAATTAGCTGGAGGCACATTGAATGTCTCATTATTTTTGAATGAAACTACTTAACAATAGTACGAAATGCAAACCAAGATGAATGAATTCTTCGATTGGTGGAAGTAAACACATTTAGAGTGTTAATAGAGTTTATGATTGTTTGTTGTAATGAATACAGTTAGTAGTTTAGGAACAAGTCTTAATTTCATTATCTTTGTATCAAAAAGTGTGTTTGTAAACAAAAAAGGATACTTGCTAAGAAGAAATGATGGGACGGACTCTTTATTTTGTATTTCAACCAATTAATATCAATAAGAAAAGCAAATCAAGATCAGGTACTCCATTGTTTGTTGGAATTGAAAGAATTCACGGTATCGATGGTTCATGGATATTGATTTCACAATTAATATAGTCGTTAAGTATGAAACAAACGATAATTTCATGGTCATTGAATGAAATATAGTCTTTGGAACAGAAAGAGGAGTGTAATTAGCTGGAGGCACCATGAATGTCTCATTATTTTTGAGTGAAATTACTTCACAATTGTACAAAATGCAAACCAAGATGAATGAATTCTTCGATTGGTGGAAGTAAACACATTTAGAGTGTTAATAGAGTTTATGATTGTTTGTTGTAATGAATACAGTTAGTAGTTTAGGAACAAGTGTTAATTTCATGATCTTTGTATCAAAAAGTGTGTTTGTAAACAAAAAAGGATACTTGCTAAGAAGAAATGATGGGACAGACTCTTTATTTTGTATTTCTACCAATTAATATCAATAAGAAAAGCAAATCAAGATCAGGGACTCCATTGTTTGTTGGAATTGAAAGAATTCAGGGTATGGATGGTTCGTGGATATTTATTTCACAATTAATATAGTCGTTAAGTATGAAACAAACGATAATTTCATGGTAATTGAATGAAAAATAGTCTTTGAAACAGAAAGAGGAGTGTAATTAGCTGGAGGCGCATTGAATGCCTCCTTATTTTTGAATGATACTACTTAACAATTGTGCAAAATGCAAACCAAGATGAATGAATTCTTCGATTGGTGGAAGTAAACACATTTAGAGTGTTAATAGAGTTTAGAATTGTTTGTTGTAATGCATATAGTTAGTAGTTTAGGCACAAGTGTTAATTTCATGATCTTTGTATCAAAAAGTGTGTTTGTAAACAAAAAAGGATACTTGCTAAGAAGAAATGATGGGACGGACTCTTTATTTTGTATTTCTACCAATTAATATCAATAAGAAAAGCAAATCAAGATCAGGGACTCCATTGTTTGTTAGAATTGAAAGAATTCAGGGTATAGATGGTTCGTGGATATTTATTTCACAATTAATATAGTCGTTAAGTATGAAACAAACGATAATTTCATGGTCGTTGAATGAAAAATAGTCTTTGGAACAAAAAGAGGAGTGTAATTAGCTGGAGGCGCATTGAACGTCTCCTTATTTTTGAATGAAACTACTTAACAATTGTACAAAATGCAAACCAAGATGAATGAATTCTTCAATTGGAGGAAGAAAACACAATTAGAGTGATAATAGAGTTTAGAATTGTTTGTTGTAATGAATACAGTTAGTAGTTAGGCACAAGTGTTAATTTCATGATCTTTGTATCAAAAAGTGTGTTTGTAAACAAAAAAGGATACTTGCTAAGAAGAAATCATGGGACAGACTCTTTATTTAGTATTTCAAACAATTAATATCAATAAGAAAAGCAAATCAAGATCAAGGACTCCATTGTTTGTTGGAATTGAAAGAATTCATGGTATAGATGGTTCATGAATATTGATTTCACAATTAATATGGTCGTCAAGTATGACACAAACGATAATTTCATGGTCATTGAATGAAAAATAGTCTTTGGAACAGAAAGAGGAGTGTAATTGGTTGGAGGCGCATTCAATCTCTCATTATTTTTGAATGAAACTTCTTAACAATAGTACAAAATGCAAAACAAGATGAATGAATTCTTCGATTGGTGGAAGTAAACACATTTAGAGTGTTAATAAAGTTTATAATTGTTTGTTGTAATGAATATATTTAGTAGTTTAGGCACAAGTGTTAATTTCATGATCTGTGTATGAAAAAGTGTGTTTGTAAACATAAAAGGATACTTGCTAAGAAGAAATGATGGGACGGAATCTATATTTTGTATTTCAACCAATTAATATCAATAAGAAAAGCAAATCAAGATCACGGACTCCATTGTTTGTTGGAATTGAAAGAATTTAGGGTATAGATGGTTCGTGGATATTTATTTCACAATTAATATAGTCGTTAAGTATGAAACAAACTATAATTTCGTGGTCGTTGAATGAAAAATAGTCTTTGGAACAGAAAGAGGAGTGTAATTAGCTAGAGGCGCATTGAATGCCTCCTTATTTTTGAATGATACTACTTAACAATTGTACAAAATGCAAACCAAGATGAATGAATTCTTCGATTGGTGGAAGTAAACACATTGAGAGTGTTAATAGAGTTTAGAATTGTTTGTTGTAATGAATATAGTTAGTAGTTTAGGCACAAGTGTTAATTTCATGATCTTTGTATCAAAAAGTGTGTTTGTAAACAAAAAAAGATACTTGCTAAGAAGAAATGATGGGACGGACTCTTTATTTTGTATTTCAACCAATTAATATCAATAAGAAAAGCAAATCAAGATCTGGGACTCCATTATTTGTTGGAATTGAAAGAATTCAGGGTATAGATGGTTCGTGGATATTTATTTCACAATTAATATAGTCGTTAAGTATGAAACAAACGATAATTTCATGGTCGTTGAATGAAAAATAGTCTTTGGAATAAAAGGAGGAGTGTAATTAGCTGCAGGCGCATTGAATGTCTCCTTATTTTTGAATGAAACTACTTAACAATAGTACGAAAATGCAAACCAAGATGAATGAATTCCTTCGATTGGTGGAAGTAAACACATTTAGAGTGTTAATAGAGTTTAGAATTGTTTGTTTTAATGAATATAGTTAGTAGTTTAGGCACAAGTGTTAATTTCATGATCTTTGTATCAAAAAAGTGTGTTTGTAAACAAAAAAGGATACTTGCTAAGAAGAAATGATGGGACGGACTCTTTATTTTGTATTTCAAACCAATTAATATCAATAAGAAAAGCAAATCAAGATCAGGGACTCCATTGTTTGTTGGAATTCAAAGAATTCATGTTATAGATGGTTCGTGGATATTTATTTCACAATTAATATAGTTGTTAAGTATGAAACAAACGATAATTTCATGGTCATTGAATGAAAAATAGTCTTTGGAACAGAAAGAGGAGTGTAATTAGCTTTGGAGGCGCATTGCATGTCTCATTATATTTTTGAATGAAACTTCTTAACAATAGTACAAAATGCAAACCAAGATGAATGAATTCTTCGATTGGTGGAAGTAAACACATTTAGAGTGTTAATAAAGTTTATAATTGTTTGATGTAATGAATATAGTTAGTAGTTTAGGCACAAGTGTTAATTTCATGATCTTTGTATCAAAAAGTGTGTTTGTAAACATAAAAGCATACTTGCTACGAAGAAATGATGGGACGGACTCTTTATTTTGTATTTCAAATAATTAATATCAATAAAAAAAGCAAATCAAGATCAGGGACTCCATTGTTTGGTGGAATTGAAAGAATTTTGGGTATAGATGGTTCGTGGATATTTGTTTCGCAATTAATATAGTCGTTAAGTATGAAACAAACGATAATTTCATGGTCGTTGAATGAAAAATAGTCTTTGGAACAAAAAGAGGAGTGTAATTAGCTGGAGGGGCATTGAATGTCTCCTTATTTTTGAATGAAACTACTTAACAATTGTACAAAATGCAAACCAAGATGAATGAATTCTTCGATTGGTGGAAGTAAACACATTTAGAGTGTTAATAGAGTTTAGAATTGTTTGTTGTAATGAATATAGTTAGTAGTTTAGGCACAAGTGTTAATTTCATGATCTTGGTATCAAAAAGTGTGTTTTTGTAAACAAAAAAGGATACTTGCTAAGAAGAAATGATGGGACGGACTCTTTATTTTGTATTTGTACCAATTAATATCAATAAGAAAAGCAAATCAAGATCAGGGACTCCATTGTTTGTTGGAATTGAAAGAATTCAGGGTATAGATGGTTCGTGGATATTTATTTCACAATTAATATAGTCGTTAAGTATGAAACAAACGATAATTTTATGGTCATTGAATGAAAAATAGTCTTTGGAAAAGAAAAAGAGGAGTGTAATTAGCTGGAGGCGCATTGAATGTCTCATTATTTTTGAATGAAACTACTTAACAATTGTACAAAATGCAAACCAAGATGAATGAATTCTTCAATTGGAGGAAGAAAACACAATTTAGAGTGATAATAGAGTTTAGAATTGTTTGTTGTAATGAATATAGTTAGTAGTTTAGGCACAAGTGTTAATTTCATGATCTTTGTATCAAAAAGTGTGTTTGTAAACAAAAAAGGATACTCGCTAAGAAAGAAATGATGGGACGGACTCTTTATTTTGTATTTCAACCAATTAATATCAATAAGAAAAGCAAATCAAGATCAGGGACTCCATTGTTTGTTGGAATTGAAAGAATTCAGGGTGTAGACGGTTTATGGATATTGATTTCACAATTAATATATTCAATAAGTATAACACAAAAGATAATTTCATGGTCATTGAATGAAAAATAGTCTTTGGAACAGAAAAAGGAGTGTAATTAGCTGGAGGCGCATTGAAAGTCTCATTATATTTGAATGAAACTACTTAACAATTGTAAAAAATGCAAACCAAGATGAATGAATTCTTTGATTGGTGGAAGTAAACACATTTAGAGTGTTAATAGAGTTTAGAATTGTTTGTTGTAATGAATATAGTTAGTAGTTTAGGCACAAGTGTTAATTTCATGATCTTTGTATCAAAAAGTGTGTTTGTAAACAAAAAAGGATACTTGCTAAGAAGAAATGATGAGACGGACTCTTTATTTTGTATTTCAACCAATTAATATCAATAAGAAAAGCAAATCAAGATCAGGGACTCCATTGTTTGTTGGATTTGAAGGAATTCAGGGTATCGATGGTTCATGGATATTTATTTCACAATTAATATAGTCGTTAAGTATGAAACAAACGATAATTTCATGGTCATTGAATGAAAAATAGTCTTTGGAACAGAAAAAGGAGTGTAATTAGTTGGAGGCGCCTTGAATGTCTCATTATTTTTGAATGAAATTACTTAACAATTGTACAAAATGCAAACCAAGATGAATGAATTCTTCGATTGGTGGAAGTAAACACATTTAGAGTGTTAATAGAGTTTATAATTGTTTGTTGTAATGAATACAGTTAGTAGTTTAGACACAAGTGTTAATTTCATGATCTTTGTATCAAAAAGTGTGTTTGTAAACAAAAAAGGAAACTTGCTAAGAAGAAATGATGGGACGGACTTTTGATTTTGTATTTCAACCAATTAATATCAATAAGAAAAGCAAATCAAGATTAGGGACTCCATTGTTTGTTGGAATTGAAAGAATACAGGGTATAGATGGTTCGTGGATATTTATTTCACAATTAATATAGTCGTTAAGTATGAAACAAACGATAATTTCATGGTCATTGAATGAAAAATAGTCTTTGGAACAGAAAAAGGAGTGTAATTAGCTGGAGGCGCCTTGAATGTCTCATTACTTTTGAGTGAAATTACTTCACAATTGTACAAAATGCAAACCAAGATGAATGAATTCTTCGATTGGTGGAAGTAAACACATTTAGAGTGTTAATAGAGTTTATAATTGTTTGTTGTAATGAATACAGTTAGTAGTTTAGGCACAAGTGTTAATTTCATGATCTTTGTATCAAAAAGTGTGTTTGTAAACAAAAAAGGATACTTGCTAAGATGAAATGATGGGACGGACTCTTTATTTTGTATTAGAACCAATTAATATCAATAAGAAAAGCAAATCAAGATCAGGGACTCCATTGTTTGTTGGAATTGAAAGAATACAGGGTATAGATGGTTCATGGATATTGATTTCACAATTAATATAGTCGTTAAGTATGACACAAACGATAATTTCATCGTCATTGAATGAAAAATAGTCTTTGGAACAAAAAGAGGAGTGTAATTAGCTGGAGGGGCCATGAATGTCTCATTATTTTTGAATGAAATTACTTAACAATTGTACAAAATGCAAACCAAGATGAATGAATTCTTCGATTGGTGGAAGTAAACACATTTAGAGTGTTAATAGGGTTTAGAATGGTTTTTTTTAATGAATATACTTAGTAGTTTAGGCACAAGTGTGAATTTCATGATCTTTGTAACAAAAAGTGTCTTTGTAGACAAAAAAGGATACTTGCTAAGTAGAAATGATGGGACGGGACTCTTTATTTTGTATTTCAAATAATTAATATCAATAAGAAAAGCAAATCAAGATCAGGGACTCCATTGTTTGTTGGAATTGAAAGAATTCATGGTATAGATTGTTCATGGATATTGATTTCACAACTAATATAGTCGTTAAGTATGACACAAATGATAATTTCATGGTCTTTGAATGAAAAATAGTCTTTGGAACAGAAAGAGGAGTGTAATTAGCTGGAGGCGCATTGAATGTCTCATTATTTTTGAATGAAACTATTTAACAATGGTACGAAATGCAAACCAAGATGAATGAATTCTTCGATTGGTGGAAGTAAACACATTTAGAGTGTTAATAGAGTTTATAATTGTTTGTTGTAATGAATACAGTTAGTAGTTTTGGCACAAGTGTTAATTTCATGATCTTTGTATCAAAAAGTTTGTTTGTAAACAAAAAAGGAAACTTGCTAAGAAGAAATGATGGGACGGACTCTTTATTTTGTATTTCAACCAATTAATATCAATAAGAAAAGCAAACCAAGATTAGGGACTCCATTGTTTGTTGGAATTGAAAGAATTCAGGGTATGGATGGTTCGTGGATATTTATTTCACAATTAATATAGTTGTTAAGTATGAAACAAACGATAATTTCATGGTCATTGAATGAAAAATAGTCTTTGAAACAGAAAGAGGAGTGTAATTAGCTAGAGGCGCATTGAATGCCTTCTTATTTTTGAATGAAACTACTTAACAATTGTACAAAATGCAAACCAAGATGAATGAATTCTTCGATTGGTGGAAGTAAACACATTTAGAGTGTTAATAGAGTTTATAATTGTTTGTTGTAATGAATATAGTTAGTAGTTTAGGCACAAGTGTTAATTTCATGATCTTTGTATCAAAAAGTGTGTTTGTAGACAAAAAAGGATACTTGCTAAGTAGAAATGATGGGACGAACTCTTTATTTTGTATTTCAACCAATTAATATCAATAAGAAAAGCAAATCAAGATCAGCGACTCCATTGTTTGTTGGAATTGAAAGAATTCATGGTATAGATGTTTCGTGGATATTGATTTCACAATTAATATATTCAATAAGTATAAAACAAACGATAATTTCATGGTCATTGAATGAAAAATAGTCTTTGGAACAGAAAAAGGAGTGTAATTAGCTGGAAGGCGCATTGAAAGTCTCATTATATTTGAATGAAACTTACTTCACAATTGTAAAAAATGCAAACCAAGATGAGTGAATTCTTCGATTGGTGGAAGTAAACACATTTAGAGTGTTAATAGAGTTTAGAATTGTTTGTTGTAATGAATACAGTTAGTAGTTTAGGCACAAGTGTTAATTTTATGATCTTTGTATCAAAAAGTGTGTTTGTAAACAAAAAAAGGATACTTGCTAAGAAGAAATGATGAGACGGACTCTTTATTTTGTATTTCAACCAATTAATATCAATAAGAAAAGCAAATCAAGATCAGGGACTCCATTGTTTGTTGGAATTGAAAGAATTCAGGGTATCGATGGTTCATGGATATTGATTTCACAATTAATATAGTCGTTAAGTATGAAACAAACGATAATTTCATGGTCATTGAATGAAAAATAGTCTTTGGAATAGAAAGAGGAGTGTAATTAGCTGGAGGCGCATTGAATGTCTCATTATTTTTGAATGAAATTACTTAACAATTGTACAAAATGCAAACCAAGATGAATGAATTCTTCGATTGGTGGAAGTAAACACATTTAGAGTGTTAAAAGAGTTTAGAATTGTTTTTTGTAATGAATATACTTAGTAACTTAGGCACAAGTGTTAATTTCATGATCTTTTTATCAAAAAGTGTGTTTTTGTAAACAAAAAAGGATACTTGCTAAGAAGAAATGATGGGGCGGACTCTTTATTTTGTATTTCAACCAATTAATAACAATAAGAAAAGCAAATCAAGATCAGGGACTCCATTGTTTGTTGGAATTGAAAGAATTCAGGGTATCGATGGTTCATGGATATTGATTTCACAATTAATATAGTCGTTAAGTATGAAACAAACGATAATTTCATGGTCATTGAATGAAAAATAGTCTTTGGAACAGAAAGAGGAGTGTAATTAGCTGGAGGGGCATTGAATGTCTCATTATTTTTTTGAATGAAACTTACTTAACAATTGTACGAAATGCAAACCCAAGATGAATGAATTCTTCGATTGGTGGAAGTAAACACATTTAGAGTGTGAATAGGGTTTGGAATGGTTTGTTTTTAATAAATATAGTTAATAGTTTGGGCACAAGTGTTAATTTCATGATCTTTGCATCAAAAAGTGCGTTTGTAGACAAAAAATGATACTTGCTAAGTAGAAATGATGGGATAGACTCTTTATTTTGTATTTCAACCAATTAATATCAATAAGAAAAGCAAATCAAGATCAGGGACTCCATTGTTTGTTGGAATTGAAAGAATACAGGGTATAGATGGTTCGTGGATATTCATTTCACAATTAATATAGTCGTTAAGTATGAAACAAACGATAATTTCATAGTCATTGAATGAAAAATAGTCTTTGGAAAAAAAAGAGGAGTGTAATTAGCTGGAGGCGTATTGAATGTCTCCTTATTTTTGAATGAAACTACTTAACAATTGTAAAAAATGCAAACCAAGATGAATGAATTCTTGGATTGGTGGAAGTAAACAAATTTAGAGTGTTAATAGAGTTTAGAATTGTTTGTTGTAATGAATATAGTTAGTAGTTTAGGCACAAGTGTTAATTTCATGATCTTTGTATCAAAAAGTGTGTTTGTAAACAAAAAAGGATACTTGCTAAGAAGAAATGATGGGATGGAATCTTTATTTTGTATTTGAAATAATTAATATCAATAAGAAAAGCAAATCAAGATCAGGGACTCCATTGTTTGATGGAATTGAAAGAATTCAGGGTATCGATGGTTCATGGATATTGATTTCACAATTAATATAGTCGTTACGTATGAAACAAACGATAATTTCATGGTCATTGAATGAAAAATAGTCTTTGGAACAGAAAGAGGAGTGTAATTAGTTGGAGGCGCCTTCAATGTCTCATTATTTTTGAATCAAATTACTTAACAATTGTACAAAATGCAAACCAAGATGAATGAATTCTTCGAATGGTGGAAGTAAACACATTTAGAGTGTTAATAGAGATTATAATTGTTTGTTGTAATGAATACAGTTAGTAGTTTAGGCACAAGTTTAATTTCATGATCTTTGTATCAAAAAGTGTGTTTGTAAACAAAAAAGGAAACTTGCTAAGAAGAAATGATGGGACGGACTCTTTATTTTGTATTTCAACCAATTAATATCAATAAGAAAAGCAAACCAAGATTAGGGACTCCATTGTTTGTTGGAATTGAAAGAATTCAGGGTATGGATGGTTCGTGGATATTTATTTCACAATTAATATAGCCGTTAAGTATGAAACAAACGATAATTTCATGGTCATTGAATGAAAAATAGTCTTTGGAACAGAAAGAGGAGTGTAATTAGCTGGAGGCGCATTGAATGTCTCATTATTTTTGAATGAAACTATTTAACAATGGTACGAAATGCAAACCAAGATGAATGAATTCTTCGATTGGTGGAAGTAAACACATTTAGAGTGTGAATAGGGTTTGGAATGGTTTGTTTTAATAAATATAGTTAATAGTTTGGGCACAAGTGTTAATTTCATCATCTTTGCATCAAAAAGTGCGTTTGTAGACAAAAAATGATACTTGCTAAGTAGAAATGATGGGATAGACTCTTTATTTTGTATTTCAACAAATTAATATCAATCAGAAAAGTAAATCAAGATCAGGGACTCCATTGTTTATTGGAATTGAAAGAATTCAGGGTATGGATGTTTCGTGGATATTTATTTCACAATTAATATAGTCGTTAAGTATGAAACAAACGATAATTTCATGGTCATTGAATGAAAAATAGTCTTTGAAACAGAAAGAGGAGTGTAATTAGCTAGAGGCGCATTGAATGCCTTCTTATTTTTGAATAATACTACTTAACAATTGTACAAAATGCAAACCAAGATGAATGAATTGTTCGATTGGTGGAGGTAAACACATTGCTAAGTTGAAATGATGGGACGAACACTTTATTTTGTATTTCAACCAATTAATATCAATAAGAAAAGCAAATCAAGATCAGCGACTCCATTGTTTGTTGGAATTGGAAGAATTCATGGTGTAGACAGTTTATGGATATTGATTGCACAATTAATATATTCAATAAGTATAACACAAAAGATAATTTCATGGTCATTGAATGAAAAATAGTCTTTGGAACAGAAAAAGGAGTGTAATTAGCTGGAAGCGCATTGAAAGTCTCATTATATTTAGAATGAAACTACTTAACAATTGTAAAAAATGCAAACCAAGATGAGTGAGTTCTTTGATTGGTGGAAGTAAACACATTTAGAGTGTTAATAGAGTTTAGAATTGTTTGTTGTAATGAATATAGTTAGTAGTTTAGGCACAAGTGTTAATTTCATGATCTTTGTATCAAAATGTGTGTTTGTAGACCAAAAAGGATACTTGCTAAGAAGAAATGATGGGGCGGACTCTTTATTTTGTATTTCAACCAATTAATATCAATAAGAAAAGCAAATCAAGATCAGGGACTCCATTCTTTGTTGGAATTGAAAGAATTCAGGGTATAGATGGTTCGTGGATATTGATTTCACAATTAATATAGTCGTTAAGTATGAAACAAACGATAATTTCATGGTCATTGAATGAAAAATAGTCTTTGGAACAGAAAGAGGAGTGTAATTAGCTGGAGGCGCATTGAATGTCTCATTATTTTTGAATGAAACTATTTAACAATGGTACGAAATGCAAACCAAGATGAATGAATTCTTCGATTGGTGGAAGTAAACACATTTAGAGTGTGAATAGGGTTTGGAATGGTTTGTTTTAATAAATATAGTTAATAGTTTGGGCACAAGTGTTAATTTCATGATCTTTGCATCAAAAAGTGCGTTTGTAGACAAAAAATGATACTTGCTAAGTAGAAATGATGGGATAGACTCTTTATTTTGTATTTCAACCAATTAATATCAATCAGAAAAGCAAATCAAGATCAGGGACTCCATTGTTTGTTGGAATTGAAAGAATTCAGGGTATCGATGGTTCATGGATATTGATTTCACAATTAATATAGTCGTTAAGTATGAAACAAACGATAATTTCATGGTCATTGAATGAAAAATAGTCTTTGAAACAGAAAGAGGAGTGTAATTAGCTAGAGGCGCATTGAATGCCTTCTTATTTTTGAATAATACTACTTCACAATTGTACAAAATGCAAACCAAGATGAATGAATTCTTCGATTGGTGGAGGTAAACACATTTAGAGTGTTAATAGAGTTTATAATTGTTTGTTGTAATGAATATAGTTAGTAGTTTAGGCACAAGTGTTAATTTCATGATCTTTGTATCAAAAAGTGTGTTTGTAGACAAAAAAGGATACTTGCTAAGTTGAAATGATGGGACGAACTCTTTATTTTGTATTTCAACCAATTAATATCAATAAGAAAAGCAAATCAAGATCAGCGACTCCATTGTTTGTTGGAATTGGAAGAATTCATGGTGTAGACAGTTTATGGATATTGATTGCACAATTAATATATTCAATAAGTATAACACAAAAGATAATTTCATGGTCATTGAATGAAAAATAGTCTTTGGAACAGAAAAAGGAGTGTAATTAGCTGGAAGTGCATTGAAAGTCTCATTATATTTGAATGAAACTACTTAACAATTGTAAAAAATGCAAACCAAGATGAGTGAGTTCTTTGATTGGTGGAAGTAAACACATTTAGAGTGTTAATAGAGTTTAGAATTGTTTGTTGTAATGAATATAGTTAGTAGTTTAGGCACAAGTGTTAATTTCATGATCTTTGTATCAAAAAGTGTGTTTGTAAACATAAAAGGATACTTGCTAAGAAGAAATGATGGGACGGACTCTATATTTTGTATTTCAGCCAATTAATATCAATAAGAAAAGCAAATCAAGATCAGGGACTCCATTGTTTGTTGGAATTGAAAGAATTCAGGGTATCGATGGTTCATGGATATTGATTTCTCAATTAATATAGTCGTTAAGTATGAAACAAACGATAATTTCATGGTCATTGAATGAAAAATAGTCTTTGGAACAGAAACAAGAGTGTAATTAGATGGAGGCGCCTTGAATGTCTCATTATTTTTGAATGAAATTACTTAACAATTTTACAAAATGTAAACCAAGATGAATGAATTCTTCGATTGGTGGAAGTAAATACATTTAGAGTGTTAAAAGAGTTTAGAATTGTTTTTTGTAATGAATATACTTAGTAACTTAGGCACAAGTGTTAATTTCATGATCTTTTTATCAAAATGTGTGTTTGTAGACCAAAAACGATACTTGCTAAGAAGAAATGATGGGGGGGACTCTTTATTTTGTATTTCAACCAATTAATATCAATAAGAAAAGCAAATCAAGATCAGGGACTCCATTCTTTGTTGGAATTGAAAGAATTCAGGGTATAGATGGTTCGTGGATATTGATTTCACAATTAATATAGTCGTTAAGTATGAAACAAACGATAATTTCATGGTCATTGAATGAAAAATAGTCTTTGGAACAGAAAGAGGAGTGTAATTAGCTGGAGACGCCTTGAATGTCTCATTATTTTTGAATGAAATTACTTCACAATTGTACAAAATGCAAACCAAGATGAATGAATTCTTCGATTGGTGGAAGTAAACACATTTAGAGTGTTAATAGAGTTTAGAATTGTTTGTTGTAATGAATACAGTTAGTAGTTTAGGCACAAGTGTTAATTTCATGATCTTTGTATCAAAAAGTGTGTTTGTAAACAAAAAAGGATACTTGCTAAGATGAAATGATGGGATGGAATCTTTATTTTGTATTTCAACTAATTAATATCAATAAGAAAAGCAAATCAAGATCAGGGACTCCATTGTTTGTTGGAATTGAAAGAATTCAGGGTATGGATGGTTCATGGATATTGATTTCTCAATTAATATAGTCGTTAAGTATGAAACAAATGATAATTTCATGGTCATTGAATGAAAAATAGTCTTTGGAACAGAAAGAGGAGTGTAATTAGCTGGAGGCGCCTTGAATGTCTCATTATTTTTGAATCAAATTACTTAACAATTGTACAAAATGCAAACCAAGATGAATGAATTCTTCGATTGGTGGAAGTAAACACATTTAGAGTGTTAATAGAGTTTATAATTGTTTGTTGTAATGAATACAGTTAGTAGTTTAGGCACAAGATTTAATTTCATGATCTTTGCATCAAAAAGTGTGTTTGTAAACAAAAAAGGAAACTTGCTAAGAAGAAATGATGGGACGGACTCTTTATTTTGTATTTCAACCAATTAATATCAATAAGAAAAGCAAACCAAGATTAGGGACTCCATTGTTTGTTGGAATTGAAAGAATTCAGGGTATGGATGGTTCGTGGATATTTATTTCACAATTAATATAGTCGTTAAGTATGAAACAAACGATAATTTCATGGTCATTGAATGAAAAATAGTCTTTGAAACAGAAAGAGGAGTGTAATTAGCTAGAGGCGCATTGAATGTCTTCTTTTTTTTGAATAAAACTACTTAACAATTGTACAAAATGCAAACCAAGATGAATGAATTCTTCGATTGGTGGAAAGTAAAAACACATTTAGAGTGTTAATAGAGTTTTTATAATTGTTTGTTGTAATGAATATAGTTAGTAGTTTAGGCACAAGTGTTAATTTCATGATCTTTGTATCAAAAAGTGTGTTTGTAGACAAAAAAGGATACTTGCTAAGTTGAAATGATGGGACGAACTCTTTATTTTGTATTTCAACCAATTAATATCAATAAGAAAAGCAAATCAATATCAGCGACTCCATTGTTTGTTGGAATTGGAAGAATTCATGGTGTAGACAGTTTATGGATATTGATTGCACAATTAATATATTCAATAAGTATAACACAAAAGATAATTTCATGGTCATTGAATGAAAAATAGTCTTTGGAATAGAAAAAGGAGTGTAATTAGCTGGAAGCGCATTGAAAGTCTCATTATATTTGAATGAAACTACTTAACAATTGTAAAAAATGCAAACGAAGATGAGTGAGTTCTTTGATTTGTGGAAGTAAACACATTTAGAGTGTTAATAGAGTTTAGAATTGTTTGTTGTAATGAATATAGTTAGTAGTTTAGGCACAAGTGTTAATTTCATGATCTTTGTATCAAAAAGTGTGTTTTTGTAAACAAAAAAGGATACTTGCTAAGAAGAAATGATGGGACGGACTCTATATTTTGTATTTCAGCCAATTAATAGCAATAAGAAAAGCAAATCAAGATCAGGGACTCCATTGTTTGTTGGAATTGAAAGAATTCAGGGTATCGATGGTTCATGGATATTGATTTCTCAATTAATATAGTCGTTAAGTATGAAACAAACGATAATTTCATGGTCATTGAATGAAAAATAGTCTTTGAAACAGAAAGAGGAGTGTAATTAGCTAGAGGCGCATTGAATGCCTTCTTATTTTTGAATAATACTACTTAACAATTGTACAAAATGCAAACCAAGATGAATGAATTCTTCGATTGGTGGAGGTAAACACATTGCTAAGTTGAAATGATGAGACGAACACTTTATTTTGTATTTCAACCAATTAATATCAATAAGAAAAGCAAAATCAAGATCAGCGACTCCATTGTTTGTTGGAATTGGAAGAATTCATGGTGTAGACAGTTTTTGGATATTGATTGCACAATTTAATATATTCAATAAGTATAACACAAAAGATAATTTCATGGTCATTGAATGAAAAATAGTCTTTGGAACAGAAAAAGGAGTGTAATTAGCTGGAAGCGCATTGAAAGTCTCATTATATTTGAATGAAACTACTTAACAATTGTAAAAAATGCAAACCAAGATGAGTGAGTTCTTTGATTGGTGGAAGTAAACACATTTAGAGTGTTAATAGAGTTTAGAATTGTTTGTTGTAATGAATATAGTTAGTAGTTTAGGCACAAGTGTTAATTTCATGATCTTTGTATCAAAATGTGTGTTTGTAGACCAAAAAGGATACTTGCTAAGAAGAAATGATGGGGCGGACTCTTTATTTTGTATTTCAACCAATTAATATCAATAAGAAAAGCAAATCAAGATCAGGGACTCCATTCTTTGTTGGAATTGAAAGAATTCAGGGTATAGATGGTTCGTGGATATTGATTTCACAATTAATATAGTCGTTAAGTATGAAACAAACGATAATTTCATGGTCATTGAATGAAAAATAGTCTTTGGAACAGAAAGAGGAGTGTAATTAGCTGGAGGCGCATTGAATGTCTCATTATTTTTGAATGAAACTATTTAACAATGGTACGAAATGCAAACCAAGATGAATGAATTCTTCGATTGGTGGAAGTAAACACATTTAGAGTGTGAATAGGGTTTGGAATGGTTTGTTTTAATAAATATAGTTAATAGTTTGGGCACAAGTGTTAATTTCATGATCTTTGCATCAAAAAGTGTGTTTGTAGACAAAAAATGATACTTGCTAAGTAGAAATGATGGGATAGACTCTTTATTTTGTATTTCAACCAATTAATATCAATCAGAAAAGCAAATCAAGATCAGGGACTCCATTGTTTGTTGGAATTGAAAGAATTCAGGGTATCGATGGTTCATGGATATTGATTTCACAATTAATATAGTCGTTAAGTATGAAACAAACGATAATTTCATGGTCATTGAATGAAAAATAGTCTTTGAAACAGAAAGAGGAGTGTAATTAGCTAGAGGCGCATTGAATGCCTTCTTATTTTTGAATAATACTACTTCACAATTGTACAAAATGCAAACCAAGATGAATGAATTCTTCGATTGGTGGAGGTAAACACATTTAGAGTGTTAATAGAGTTTATAATTGTTTGTTGTAATGAATATAGTTAGTAGTTTAGGCACAAGTGTTAATTTCATGATCTTTGTATCAAAAAGTGTGTTTGTAGACAAAAAAGGATACTTGCTAAGTTGAAATGATGGGACGAACTCTTTATTTTGTATTTCAACCAATTAATATCAATAAGAAAAGCAAATCAAGATCAGCGACTCCATTGTTTGTTGGAATTGGAAGAATTCATGGTGTAGACAGTTTATGGATATTGATTGCACAATTAATATATTCAATAAGTATAACACAAAAGATAATTTCATGGTCATTGAATGAAAAATAGTCTTTGGAACAGAAAAAGGAGTGTAATTAGCTGGAAGTGCATTGAAAGTCTCATTATATTTGAATGAAACTACTTAACAATTGTAAAAAATGCAAACCAAGATGAGTGAGTTCTTTGATTGGTGGAAGTAAACACATTTAGAGTGTTAATAGAGTTTAGAATTGTTTGTTGTAATGAATATAGTTAGTAGTTTAGGCACAAGTGTTAACTTCATGATCTTTGTATCAAAAAGTGTGTTTGTAAACATAAAAGGATACTTGCTAAGAAGAAATGATGGGACGGACTCTATATTTTGTATTTCAGCCAATTAATATCAATAAGAAAAGCAAATCAAGATCAGGGACTCCATTGTTTGTTGGAATTGAAAGAATTCAGGGTATCGATGGTTCATGGATATTGATTTCTCAATTAATATAGTCGTTAAGTATGAAACAAACGATAATTTCATGGTCATTGAATGAAAAATAGTCTTTGGAACAGAAACAAGAGTGTAATTTGATGGAGGCGCCTTGAATGTCTCATTATTTTTGAATGAAATTACTTAACAATTTTACAAAATGTAAACCAAGATGAATGAATTCTTCGATTGGTGGAAGTAAACACATTTAGAGTGTTAAAAGAGTTTAGAATTGTTTTTTGTAATGAATATACTTAGTAACTTAGGCACAAGTGTTAATTTCATGATCTTTTTATCAAAATGTGTGTTTGTAGACCAAAAAGGATACTTGCTAAGAAGAAATGATGGGGGGGACTCTTTATTTTGTATTTCAACCAATTAATATCAATAAGAAAAGCAAATCAAGATCAGGGACTCCAGTCTTTGTTGGAATTGAAAGAATTCAGGGTATAGATGGTTCGTGGATATTGATTTCACAATTAATATAGTCGTTAAGTATGAAACAAAACGATAATTTTCATGGTCATTGAATGAAAAATAGTCTTTGGAACAGAAAGAGGAGTGTAATTAGCTGGAGACGCCTTG
>JBAPLH010000330.1:0-69216 GCA_037897445.1 Ceriops zippeliana | reverse complement strand
ATAATTTCATATAATTAGCTGGAGGCGCATTCGATGTCTCATTATTTTTGGGTATGAAACTATTTAAACAATAGTACGAAATGCAAACCAAGATGAATGAATTCTTCGATTGGTGGAAGTAAACACATTTATAGTGTTAATAGGGTTTGGAATGGTTTGTTTTAATGAATATAGTTAATAGTTTGGGCACAAGTGTTAATTTTCATGATCTTTGCATCAAAAAAGTGTGTTTGTAAACAAAAAAGGATACTTGCTAAGAAGAAATGATGGGACAGACTCTTTAATTGTATTTCAACCAATTAATATCAATAAGAAAAGCAAAATCAAGATCAGGGACTCCATTATTTGTTGGAATTGAAAGAATTCATGGTATAGATGGTTCATGGATATTGATTTCACACAACTAATACAGTCGTTAAGTATGAAACAAACGATAATATCATGGTCATTGAATGGAAAAATAATCTTTGGAACAGAAAGAGGAGTGTAATTAGCTCGAGGCGCATTGAATGTCTCATTATTTTTGAATGAAAAACTACTTATCAATAGTACGAAATGCAAACCAAGATGAATGAATTCTTCGATTGGTGGAAAGTAAACACATTTATAGTGTTAAATAGGGTTTAGAATGGTTTGTTTTAATGAATATACTTTGTAGTTTAGGCACAAGTGTGAATTTCATGATCTTCTTACCAAAAAGAGTGTTTTGTAGATAAAAAAGGGTACTTGCTAAGTAAAAAATGATGGGACAGACTTTTTATTTTGTATTTCAACCAATTAATATCAATAAGAAAAGCAAATCAAGATCAGGGACTCCATTGTTTGTTGGAATTGAAAGAATTTCAGGGTATAGATGGTTCATGGATATTGATTTCACAATTAATATAGTCGTTAAGTATGAAACAAACGATAATTTCATGGTCATTGAATGAAAAATTAGTCTTTGGAACAGAAAGAGGAGTGTAATTAGCTGGAGGCGCATTGAATGTCTCATTATTTTTTGAATGAAACTATTTAACAATAGTACGAAATGCAAACCAAGATGAATGAATTCTTCGATTGGCGGAAAGTAAACACATTTAGAGTGTTAATAGAGTTTAGAATTGTTTGTTGTAATGAATATAGTTAGTAGTTTAGGGAACAAGTGTTAATTTCATGATCTTTGTATCAAAAAGTGTGTTTTGTAAACAAAAAAGGATACTTTGCTAAGAAAAAATGATGGGGGACGGACTCTTTATTTTGTATTTCAACTAATTAATATCAATAAGAAAAAGCAAATCAAGATCAGGGACTCCATTGTTTGTTGGAATTGAAAGAATTCATGGTATAGATGGTTCATGGATATTGATTTCACAATTAATATAGTCGTTAAGTATGAAACAAACGATAATTTCATGGTCATTGAATGAAAAATAGTCTTTGGAAAAGAAAGAGGAGTATAATTAGCTGGAGGCACATTGAATGTCTCATTATTTTTGGATGAAACTATTTAACAATAGTACGAAATGCAAACCAAGATGAATGAATTTTTCGATTAGTGGAAGTAAACACATTTAGAGTGTTAATAGGGTTTGGAATGGTTTGTTTTAATGAATATAGTTAATAGTTTGGGCACAAGTGTTAATTTCATGATCTTTGCATCAAAAAGTGTGTTTGTAGACAAAAAAGGATACTTGCTAAGTAGAAATGATGGGACGGACTCTTTATTTTGTATTTCAACCAATTAATATCATTAACAAAAGCAAATCAAGATCAGCGACTCCATTGTTTGTCGGAATTGAAAGAATTCATGGTATAGATGGTTCATTGATATTGATTTCACAATTAATATAATATTTAAATATGACACAAACGATAATTTCATGGTCATTGAATGAAAAATAATCTACGAAACAGAAAGAGGAGTGTAATTAGCTGGAGGCACATTGAATGCCTCATTATTTTTGAATGAAACTACTTAACAATAGTACGAAATGCAAACCAAGATGAATGAATTCTTCGATTGGTGGAAGTAAACACATTTAGAGTGTTAATAGGGTATAGAATTGTTTGTTTTAATGAATATACTTTGTAGTTTAGACACAAGTGTGAATTTCATGATCTTCATACCAAAAAGAATGTTTGTAGATAAAAAAGGGTACTTGCTAAGTAGAAATGATGGGACGGACTTTTTATTTTGTATTTCAACCAATTAATATCAATAAGAAAAGCAAATCAAGATCAGGGACTCCATTATTTGTTGGAATTGAAAGAATTCATGGTATAGATGGTTCATGGATATTGATTTCACAATTAATATAGTCGTTAAATATGACACAAACGATAATTTTATGGTCATTGAATGAAAAATAGTCTTTGGAACAGAAAGAGGAGTGTAATTAGCTGGAGGCGCATTGAATGTCTCATTATTTTTGATTGAAACTATTTAACAATAGTACGTAATGCAATCCAAGATGAATGAATTCTTCGATTGGTGGAAGTAAACACATTTAGAGTGTTAATAGAGTTTAGAATTGTTTGTTGTAATGAATATAGTTAGTAGTTTAGGAACAAGTGTTAATTTCATGATCTTTGTATCAAAAAGTGTGTTTGTAAACAAAAAAGGATACTTGCTAAGAAGAAATGATGGGACGGAATCTTTATTTTGTATTTCAACCAATTAATATCAATAAGAAAAGCAAATCAAGATCAGGGACTCCATTGTTAGTCCGAATTGAAAGAATTCAGGGTATAGATGGTTCATGGATATTGAGTTCACAATTAATATAGTCGTTAAGTATGAAACAAACGATAATTTCATGGTCATTGAATGAAAAATAATCTTCGGAAAAGAAAGAGGAGTGTAATTAGCTGGAGGCGCATTGAATGTCTCATTATTTTTGAATGAAACTACTTAACAATAGTATGAAATGCAAACCAAGATGAATGAATTCTTCGATTGGTGGAAGTAAACACATTTAGAGTGTTAATAGGGTTTAGAATGGTTTGTTGTAATGAATTTACTTAGTAGTTTAGGCACAAGTGTGAATTTCATGATCTTTGTATCAAAAAGAGTGTTTGTAGATAAAAATGGATACTTGTTATGTAGAAATGATGGGACGCACTTTTTATTTTGTATTTCAACCAATTAATATCATTAACAAAAGCAAATCAAGATCAGGGACTCCATTGTTTGTTGGAATTGAAAGAATTCATGGTATAGATGGTTCATGGATATTGATTTCACAATTAATATAGTCATTAAGTAAGACACAAACGATAATTTCATGGTCATTGAATGAAAAATAATCTTTGGAACAGAAAGAGGAGTGTAATTAGCTCGAGGCGCATTCAATGTCTCATTATTTTTTAATGAAACTACTTAACAATAGTACGAAATGCAAACCAAGATGAATGAATTCTTCGATTGGTGGAAGTAAAGACATTTACAGTGTTAATAGGGTTTAGAATGGTTTGTTTCAATGAATATAGTTAGTAGTTTAGGCACAAGTTTTTATTTCATGATCTTTGTATCAAAAAGCGTGTTTGAAAACAAAAATGGATCCTGGCTAACAAGAAATGATGGGACAGACTCTTTATTTTTTATTTCAACCAATTCATATCAATAAGAAAAGCAAATCAAGATCAGGGACTCCATTGTTTGTTGGAATTGAAATAATTCAGGGTATAGATGGTTTATAGATATTGATTTCACAATTAATATAGTCCTTAAGTATGAAACAAACGATAATTTCATGGTCATTGAATGTAAAGTAGTCATTGGAACAAAACAGGAGTGTAATTAGATGGAGGCGCATTGAATGTCTCATTATTTTTTAATGAAACTATTTAACAATAGCACGAAATGCAAACCAAGATGAATGAATTCTTCGATTGGTGGAAGTAAATACATTTAGAGTGTTAATAGAGTTTAGAATTGTTTGTTGTAATGAATATAGTTAGTAGTTTAGGAACAAGTGTTAATTTCATGATCTTTGTATCAAAAAGTGTGTTTGTAAACAAAAAAGGATACTTGCTAAGAAAAAATGATGGGACAGACTCTTTATTTTGTATTTCAACCAATTAATATCAATAAGAAAAGCAAATCAAGATCAGGGACTCCATTGTTTGTTGGAATTGAAAGAATTCATCGTAGAGATGGTTCATGGATATTGATTTCACAATTAATATAGTCGTTAAATATGAAACAAACTATAATTTCATGGTCATTGAATGAAAAATAGTCTTCGGAAAAGAAAGAGGAGTATAATTAGCTGGAGGTGCATTGAATGTCTCATTATTTTTGGATGAAACTATTTAACAATAGTACGAAATGCAAACCAAGATGAATGAATTCTTCGATTGGTGGAAGTAAACACATTTAGAGTGTTAATAGGGTTTGGAATGGTTTGTTTTAATGAATATAGTTAATAGTTTGGGCACAAGTGTTAATTTCATGATCTTTGCATCAAAAAGTGTGTTTGTAAACAAAAATGGGTACTTGCTAAGAAGAAATGATGGGACAGACTCTTTAATTTGTATTTCAACCAATTAATATCAATAAGAAAAGCAAATCAAGATCAGGGACTCCGTTGTTTGTTGGAATTGAAAGAATTCATGGTATAGATGGTTCATGGATATTGATTTCACAATTAATATAGTCGTTAAGTAAGACACAAACGATAATTTCATGCTCATTGAATGAAAAATAATCTTCAGAACAGAAAGAGGAGTGTAATTAGCTGGAGGCACATTGAATGTCTCATTATTTTTGAATGAAACTACTCAACAATAGTACGAAATGCAAACCAAGATGAATGAATTCTTCGATTGGTGGAAGTAAACACATTTAGAGTGTTAATAGGGTTTGGAACGCTTTGTTTTAATGAATTTACTTAGTAGTTTAGGCACAAGTGTGAATTTCATGATCTTTGTATCAAACAGAGTGTTTGTAGATAAAAAAGGATACTTGCTAAGTAGAAATGATGGGACGCACTTTTTATTTTGTATTTCAACCAATTAATATCAATAAAAAAAGCAAATCAAGATCAGGGACTCCATTGTTTGTTGGAATTGAAAGAATTCATGTTATAGATGGTTCATGGATATTGATTTCACAATTAATATAGTCATTAAGTAAGACACAAACGATAATTTCATTGTCATTGAATGAAAAATAATCTTTGTAACAGAAAGAGGAGTGTAATTAGCTCGAGGCGCATTGAATGTCTCATTATTTCGAATGAAACTACTTAACAATTGTACAAAATGCAAACCAAGATGAATGAATTCTTCGATTGGTGGAGGTAAACACATTTAGAGTGTTACTAGAGTTTAGAATTGTTTGTTGTAATGAATATAGTTAGTAGTTTAGGAACAAGTGTTAATTTCATGATCTTTGTATCAAAAAGTGTGTTTGTAAACAAAAAAGGATACTTGCTAAGAAAAAATGATGGGACAGACTCTTTATTTTGTATCTCAACCAATTAATATCAATAAGAAAAGCAAATCAAGATCAGGGACTCCATTGTTTGTTGGAATTGAAAGAATTCATCGTATAGATGGTTCATGGATATTGATTTCACAATTAATAAAGTCGTTAAGTATGAGACAAACGATAATTTCATGGTCATTGAATGAAAAATAGTCTTTGGAACAGAAAGAGGAGTGTAATTAGCTGGAGGCGCATTGAATGTCTCATTATTTTTGAATGAAACTATTTAACAATAGTACGAAATGCAAACCAAGATGAATGAATTCTTCGATTGGTGGCAGTAAACACATTTAGAGTGTTAATAGAGTTTAGAATTGTTTGTTGTAATGAATTTACTTAGTAGTTTAGGCACAAGTGTGAATTTCATGATCTTTGTATCAAACAGAGTGTTTGTAGATAAAAAAGGATACTTGCTAAGAAAAAATGATGGGACGGACTCTTTATTTTGTATTTCAACCAATTAATATCAATAAGAAAAGCAAATCAAGATCAGGGACTCCATTGTTTGTTGGAATTGAAAGAATTCATAGTATAGATGGTTCATGGATATTGATTTCACAATTAATATAGTCGTTAAGTATGAAACAAACGATAATTTCATGGTCATTGAATGAAAAATAGTCTTTGGAAAAGAAAGAGGAGTATAATTAGCTGGAGGCGCATTGAATGTCTCATTATTTTTGGATGAAACTATTTAACAATAGTACGAAATGCAAACCAAGATGAATGAATTCTTCGATTGGTGGAAGTAAACACATTTATAGTGTTAATAGGGTTTGGAATGGTTTGTTTTAATGAATATGGTTAATAGTTTGGGCACAAGTGTTAATTTCATGATCTTTGCATCAAAAAGAGTGTTTGTAGATAAAAAAGGATACTTGCTAAGAAGAAATGATGGGACAGACTCTTTATTTTGTATTTCAACCAATTAATATCAATAAGAAAAGCAAATCAAGATCAGGGACTCCATTGTTTGTTGGAATTGAAAGAATTCATCCTATAGATGGTTCATGGATATTGATTTCACAATTAATATAGTCGTTAAGTATGAAACAAACGATAATTTCATGATCATTGAATGAAAAATAGTCTTTGGAACAGAAAGAGGAGTGTAATTAGCTGGAGGCGCATTGAATGTCTCATTATTTTTGAATGAAACTATTTAACAATAGTACGAAATGCAAACCAAGATGAATGAATTCTTCGATTGGTGGAAGTAAACACATTTAGAGTGTTAATAGAGTTTAGAATTGTTTGTTGTAATGAATATAGTTAGTAGTTTAGGAACAAGTGTTAATTTCATGATCTTTGTATCAAAAAGTGTGTTTGTAAACAAAAAAGGATACTTGCTAAGAAAAAATGATGGGACGGACTCTTTATTTTGTATTTCAACCAATTAATATCAATAAGAAAAGCAAATCAAGATCAGGGACTCCATTGTTTGTTGGAATTGAAAGAATTCATGGTATAGATAGTTCATGGATATTGATTTCACAATTAATATAGTCGTTAAGTATGAAACAAACAATAATTTCATGGTCATTGAATGAAAAATAGTCTTTGGAAAAGAAAGAGGAGTATAATTAGCTGGAGGCGCATTGAATGTCTCATTATTTTTGGATGAAACTATTTAACAATAGTACGAAATGCAAACCAAGATGAATGAATTCATCGATTGGTGGAAGTAAACACATTTAGAGTGTTAATAGGGTTTGGAATGGATTGTTTTAATGAATATAGTTAATAGTTTGGGCACAAGTGTTAATTTCATGATCTTTGCATCAAAAAGTGTGTTTGTAGACAAAAAAGGATACTTGCTAAGAAAAAATGATGGGACGGACTCTTTATTTTGTATTTCAACCAATTAATATCATTAACAAAAGCAAATCAAGATCAGCGACTCCATTGTTTGTTGGAATTGAAAGAATTCAGGGTATAGATGGTTCATGGATATTGATTTCACAATTAATATAATAGTTAAATATGACACAAACGATAATTTCATGGTCATTGAATGAAAAATAATCTTCGAAACAGAAAGAGGAGTGTAATTAGCTGGAGGCACATTGAATGCCTCATTATTTTTGAATGAAACTACTTAACAATAGTACGAAATGCAAACCAAGATGAATGAATTCTTCGATTGGTGGAAGTAAACACATTTAGAGTGTTAATAGGGTTTAGAATGGTTTGTTTTAATGAATATACTTTGTAGTTTAGGCACAAGTGTGAATTTTATGATCTTCATACCAAAAAGAATGTTTGTAGATAAAAAAGGGTACTTGCTAAGTAGAAATGATGGGACAGACTTTTTATTTTGTATTTCAACCAATTAATATCAATAAGAAAAGCAAATCAAGATCAGGGACTCCATTGTTTGTTGGAATTGAAAGAATTCATGGTATAGATGGTTCATGGATATTGATTTCACAATTAATATAGTCGTTAAGTATGAAACAAACGATAATTTCATGGTCATTGAATGGAAAATAATCTTTGGAACAGAAAGAGGAGTGTAAATAGCTCGAGGCGCATTGAATGTCTCATTATTTTTGAATGAAACTACTTATCAATAGTACGAAATGCAAACCAAGATGAATGAATTCTTTGATTGGTAGAAGTAAACACATTTAGAGTGTTAATAGGGTTTAGAATGGTTTGTTTTAATGAATATACTTTGTAGTTTAGGCACAAGTGTGAATTTCATGATCTTCCTACCAAAAAGAGTGTTTGTAGATAAAAAAGGGTACTTGCTAAGTAGAAATGATGGGACAGACTTTTTATTTTGTATTTCAACCAATTAATATCAATAAGAAAAGCAAATCAAGATCAGGGACTCCATTGTTTGTTGGAATTGGAAGAATTCAGGGTATAGATGGTTCATGGATATTGATTTCACAATTAATATAGTCGTTAAGTATGAAACAAACGATAATTTCATGGTCATTGAATGAAAAATAGTCTTTGGAACAGAAAGAGGAGTGTAATTAGCTGGAGGCACATTGAATGTCTCATTATTTTTGAATGAAACTATTTAACAATAGTACGAAATGCAAACCAAGATGAATGAATTCTTCGATTGGTGGAAGTAAACACATTTAGAGTGTTAATAGAGTTTAGAATTTTTTGTTGTAATGAATATAGTTAGTAGTTTAGGAACAAGTGTTAATTTCATGATCTTTGTATCAAAAAGTGTGTTTTGTAAACAAAAAAAGGATACTTGCTAAGAAAAAATGATGGGACGGACTCTTTATTTTGTATTTCAACCAATTAATATCAATAAGAAAAGCAAATCAAGATCAGGGACTCCATTCTTTGTTGGAATTGAAAGAATTCATGGTAGAGATGGTTCATGGATATTGATTTCACAATTAATATAGTCGTTAAGTATGAAACAAACGATAATTTCATGGTCATTGAATGAAAAATAGTCTTTGGAAAAGAAAGAGGAGTATAATTAGCTGGAGGCGCATTGAATGTCTCATTATTTTTGGATGAAACTATTTAACAATAGTACAAAATGCAAACCAAGATGAATGAATTCTTCGATTGGTGGAAGTAAACACATTTATAGTGTTAATAGGGTTTGGAATGGTTTGTTTTAATGAATATAGTTAATAGTTTGGGCACAAGTGTTAATTTCATGATCTTTGCATCAAAAAGTGTGTTTGTAAACAAAAAAGGATACTTGCTAAGAAGAAATGATTGGACAGACTCTTTAATTGTATTTCAACCAATTAATATCAATAAGAAAAGCAAATCAAGATCAGGGACTCCATTATTTGTTGGAATTGAAAGAATTCATGGTATAGATGGTTCATGGATATTGATTTCACAACTAATATAGTCGTTAAGTATGAAACAAACGATAATATCATGGTCATTGAATGGAAAATAATCTTTGGAACAGAAAGAGGAGTGTAATTAGCTCGAGGCGCATTGAATGCCTCATTATTTTTGAATGAAACTACTTATCAATAGTACGAAATGCAAACCAAGATGAATGAATTCTTCGATTGGTGGAAGTAAACACATTTATAGTGTTAATAGGGTTTAGAATGGTTTGTTTTAATGAATATACTTTGTAGTTTAGGCACAAGTGTGAATTTCATGATCTTCTTACCAAAAAGAGTGTTTGTAGATAAAAAAGTAGAAATGATGGGACAGACTTTTTATTTTGTATTTCAACCAATTAATATCAATAAGAAAAGCAAATCAAGATCAGGGACTCCATTGTTTGTTGGAATTGAAAGAATTCAGGGTATAGATGGTTCATGGATATTGATTTCACAATTAATATAGTCGTTAAGTATGAAACAAACGATAATTTCATGGTCATTGAATGAAAAATAGTCTTTGGAACAGAAAGAGGAGTGTAATTAGCTGGAGGCGCATTGAATGTCTCATTATTTTTGAATGAAACTATTTAACAATAGTACGAAATGCAAACCAAGATGAATGAATTCTTCGATTGGTGGAAGTAAACACATTTAGAGTGTTAATAGAGTTTAGAATTGTTTGTTGTAATGAATATAGTTAGTAGTTTAGGAACAAGTGTTAATTTCATGATCTTTGTATCAAAAAGTGTGTTTGTAAACAAAAAAGGATACTTGCTAAGAAAAAATGATGGGACGGACTCTTTATTTTGTATTTCAACTAATTAATATCAATAAGAAAAGCAAATCAAGATCAGGGACTCCATTGTTTGTTGGAATTGAAAGAATTCATGGTATAGATGGTACATGGATATTGATTTCACAATTAATATAGTCGTTAAGTATGAAACAAACGATAATTTCATGGTCATTGAATGAAAAATAGTCTTTGGAAAAGAAAGAGGAGTATAATTAGCTGGAGGCGCATTGAATGTCTCATTATTTTTGGATGAAACTATTTAACAATAGTACAAAATGCAAACCAAGATGAATGAATTCTTCGATTGGTGGAAGTAAACACATTTATAGTGTTAATAGGGTTTGGAATGGTTTGTTTTAATGAATATAGTTAATAGTTTGGGCACAAGTGTTAATTTCATGATCTTTGCATCAAAAAGTGTGTTTGTAAACAAAAAAGGATACTTGCTAAGAAGAAATGATTGGACAGACTCTTTAATTGTATTTCAACCAATTAATATCAATAAGAAAAGCAAATCAAGATCAGGGACTCCATTATTTGTTGGAATTGAAAGAATTCATGGTATAGATGGTTCATGGATATTGATTTCACAACTAATATAGTCGTTAAGTATGAAACAAACGATAATATCATGGTCATTGAATGGAAAATAATCTTTGGAACAGAAAGAGGAGTGTAATTAGCTCGAGGCGCATTGAATGCCTCATTATTTTTGAATGAAACTATTTAACAATAGTACGAAATGCAAACCAAGATGAATGAATTCTTCGATTGGTGGAAGTAAACACATTTAGAGTGTTAATAGAGTTTAGAATTGTTTGTTGTAACGAATATAGTTAGTAGTTTAGGAACAAGTGTTAATTTCATGATCTTTGTATCAAAAAGTGTGTTTGTAAACAAAAAAGGATACTTGCTAAGAAAAAATGATGGGACGGACTCTTTATTTTGTATTTCAACTAATTAATATCAATAAGAAAAGCAAATCAAGATCAGGGACTCCATTGTTTGTTGGAATTGAAAGAATTCATGGTATAGATGGTTCATGGATATTGATTTCACAATTAATATAGTCGTTAAGTATGAAACAAACGATAATTTCATGGTCATTGAATGAAAAATAGTCTTTGGAAAAGAAAGAGGAGTATAATTAGTTGGAGGCGCATTGAATGTCTCATTATTTTTGGATGAAACTATTTAACAATAGTACGAAATGCAAACCAAGATGAATGAATTCTTCGATTAGTGGAAGTAAACACATTTAGAGTGTTAATAGGGTTTGGAATGGTTTGTTTTAATGAATATAGTTAATAGTTTGGGCACAAGTGTTAATTTCATGATCTTTGCATCAAAAAGTGTGTTTGTAGACAAAAAAGGATACTTGCTAAGTAGAAATGATGGGACGGACTCTTTATTTTGTATTTCAACCAATTAATATCATTAACAAAAGCAAATCAAGATCAGCGACTCCATTGTTTGTCGGAATTGAAAGAATTCATGGTATAGATTGTTCATTGATATTGATTTCACAATTAATATAATAGTTAAATATGACACAAACGATAATTTAATGGTCATTGAATGAAAAATAATCTTCGAAACAGAAAGAGGAGTGTAATTAGCTGGAGGCACATTGAATGCCTCATTATTTTTGAATGAAACTACTTAACAATAGTACGAAATGCAAACCAAGATGAATGAATTCTTCGATTGGTGGAAGTAAACACATTTAGAGTGTTAATAGGGTTTAGAATGGTTTGTTTTAATGAATATACTTTGTAGTTTAGACACAAGTGTGAATTTCATGATCTTCATACCAAAAAGAATGTTTGTAGATAAAAAAGGGTACTTGCTAAGTAGAAATGATGGGACAGACTTTTTATTTTGTATTTCAACCAATTAATATCAATAAGAAAAGCAAATCAAGATCAGGGACTCCATTGTTTGTTGGAATTGAAAGAATTCATGGTATAGATGGTTCATGGATATTGATTTCACAATTAATATAGTCGTTAAGTAAGACACAAACGATAATTTCATGGTCATTGAATGAAAAATAGTCTTCGGAAAAGAAAGAGGAGTATAATTAGTTGGAGGCGCATTGAATGTCTCATTATTTTTGAATGAAACTATTTAACAATAGTACGAAATGCAAACCAAGATGAATGAATTCTTCGATTGGTGGAAGTAAACACATTTAGAGTTTTAATAGGGTTTGGAATGGTTTGTTTGAATGAATATAGTTAATAGTTTGGGCACAAATTTTAATTTCATGATCTTTGCTTCAAAAAGTGTGTTTGTAGACAAAAAAGGATACTTGCTAAGTAGAAATGATGGGACGGACTCTTTATTTTGTATTTCAACCAATTAATATCATTAACAAAAGCAAATCAAGATCAGCGACTCCATTGTTTGTCGGAATTGAAAGAATTCATGGTATAGATGGTTCATTGATATTGATTTCACAATTAATATAGTAGTTAAATATGACACAAACGATAATTTTATGGTCATTGAATGAAAAATAGTCTTTGGAACAGAAAGAGGAGTGTAATTAGCTGGAGGCGCATTGAATGTCTCATTATTTTTGATTGAAACTATTTAACAATAGTACGTAATGCAATCCAAGATGAATGAATTCTTCGATTGGTGGAAGTAAACACATTTAGAGTGTTAATAGAGTTTAGAATTGTTTGTTGTAATGAATATAGTTAGTAGTTTAGGAACAAGTGTTAATTTCATGATCTTTGTATCAAAAAGTGTGTTTGTAAACAAAAAAGGATACTTGCTAAGAAGAAATGATGGGACGGAATCTTTATTTTGTATTTCAACCAATTAATATCAATAAGAAAAGCAAATCAAGATCAGGGACTCCATTGTTAGTCCGAATTGAAAGAATTCAGGGTATAGATGGTTCATGGATATTGATTTCACAATTAATATAGTCGTTAAGTATGAAACAAACGATAATTTCATGGTCATTGAATGAAAAATAATCTTCGGAAAAGAAAGAGGAGTGTAATTAGCTGGAGGCGCATTGAATGTCTCATTATTTTTGAATGAAACTACTTAACAATAGTACGAAATGCAAACCAAGATGAATGAATTCTTCGATTGGTGGAAGTAAACACATTTAGAGTGTTAATAGGGTTTAGAATGGTTTGTTGTAATGAATTTACTTAGTAGTTTAGGCACAAGTGTGAATTTCATGATCTTTGTATCAAAAAGAGTGTTTGTAGATAAAAAAGGATACTTGTTATGTAGAAATGATGGGACGCACTTTTTATTTTGTATTTCAACCAATTAATATCAATAAGAAAAGCAAATCAAGATCAGGGACTCCATTGTTTGTTGGAATTGAAAGAATTCATGGTATAGATGGTTCATGGATATTGATTTCATAATTAATATAGTCATTAAGTAAGACACAAACGATAATTTCATGGTCATTGAATGAAAAATAATCTTTGGAACAGAAAGAGGAGTGTAATTAGCTCGAGGCGCATTCAATGTCTCATTATTTTTTAATGAAACTACTTAACAATAGTACGAAATGCAAACCAAGATGAATGAATTCTTCGATTGGTGGAAGTAAAGACATTTACAGTGTTAATAGGGTTTAGAATGGTTTGTTTCAATGAATATTTTTAGTAGTTTAGGCACAAGTTTTTATTTCATGATCTTTGTATCAAAAAGCGTGTTTGAAAACAAAAATGGATCCTGGCTAACAAGAAATGATGGGACAGACTCTTTATTTTTTATTTCAACCAATTCATATCAATAAGAAAAGCAAATCAAGATCAGGGACTCCATTGTTTGTTGGAATTGAAAGAATTCAGGGTATAGATGGTTTATAGATATTGATTTCACAATTAATATAGTCCTTAAGTATGAAACAAACGATAATTTCATGGTCATTGAATGTAAAGTAGTCATTGGAACAAAACAGGAGTGTAATTAGCTGGAGGCGCATTGAATGTCTCATTATTTTTGAATGAAACTACTTAACAATTGTACAAAATGCAAACCATGATGAATGAAATCTTCGATTGGTGGAAGTAAACACATTTAGATTGTTAATAGAGTTTAGAATTGTTTGTTGTAATGAATATAGTTAGTAGTTTAGGAACAAGTGTTAATTTCATGATCTTTGTATCAAAAAGTGTGTTTGTAAACAAAAAAGGATACTTGCTAGGAAGAAATGATGGGACAGACTCTTTATTTTGTATTTCAACCAAATAATATCAATAAGAAAAGCAAATCAAGATTAGGGACTCCATTGTTTGTTGGAATTTAAAGAATTCATGGTTTAGATGGTTCATGGATATTGATTTCACAATTAATATAGTCATTAAGTAAGACAAAAACGATAATTTCATGGTCATTGAATGAAAAATAATCTTTGGAACAGAAAGAGGAGTGTAATTAGCTGGAGGTGCATTGAATGTCTCATTATTTTTGAATGAAACTATTTAACAATAGTACGAAATGCAAACCAAGATGAATGAATTCTTCGATTGGTGGAAGTAAACACATTTAGAGAGTTAATAGTGTTTAGAATTGTTTGTTGTAATGAATATAGTTAGTAGTTTAGGAACAAGTGTTAATTTCATGATCTTTGTATCAAAAAGTATGTTTGTAAACAAAAAAGGATACTTGCTAAGAAAAAATGATGGGATGGACTCTTTATTTTATATTTCAACCAATTAATATCAATAAGAAAAGCAAATCAAGATCAGGGACTCCATTGTTTGTTGGAATTTAAAGAATTCAGGGTATAGATGGTTTATAGATATTTATTTCACAATTAATATAGTCGTTAAATATGAAACAAACTATAATTTCATGGTCATTGAATGAAAAATAGTCTTCGGAAAAGAAAGAGGAGTATAATTAGCTGGAGGCGCATTGAATGTCTCATTATTTTTTAATGAAACTATTTAACAATAGTACGAAATGCAAACCAAGATGAATGAATTCTTCGATTGGTGGAAGTAAACACATTTAGAGTGTTAATAGGGTTTGAAATGGTTTGTTTTAATGAATATAGTTAACAGTTTGGGCACAAGTGTTAATTTCATGATCTTTGCATCAAAAAGTGTGTTTGTAAACAAAAAAGGGTACTTGCTAAGAAGAAATGATGGGACAGACTCTTTAATTTGTATTTCAACCAATTAATATCAATAAGAAAAGCAAATCAAGATCAGGGACTCCGTTGTCTGTTGGAATTGAAAGAATTCATGGTATAGATGGTTCATGGATATTGATTTCACAATTAATATAGTCATTAAGTAAGACACAAACGATAATTTCATGGTCATTGAATGAAAAATTATCTTTGGAACAGAAAGAGGAGTGTAATTAGCTCGAGGCGCATTCAATGTCTCATTATTTTTTAATGAAACTACTTAACAATAGTACGAAATGCAAACCAAGATGAATGAATTCTTCGATTGGTGGAAGTAAAGACATTTACAGTGTTAATAGGGTTTAGAATGGTTTGTTTCAATGAATATAGTTAGTAGTTTAGGCACAAGTTTTAATTTCATGATCTTTGTATCAAAAAGCATGTTTGAAAACAAAAATGGATCCTGGCTAACAAGAAATGATGGGACAGACTCTTTATTTTTTATTTCAACCAATTCATATCAATAAGAAAAGCAAATCAAGATCAGGGACTCCATTGTTTGTTGGAATTGAAAGAATTCAGGGTATAGATGGTTTATAGATATTGATTTCACAATTAATATAGTCCTTAAGTATGAAACAAACGATAATTTCATGGTCATTGAATGTAAAGTAGTCATTGGAACAAAACAGGAGTGTAATTAGCTGGAGGCGCATTGAATGTCTCATTATTTTTGAATGAAACTACTTAACAATTGTACAAAATGCAAACCATGATGAATGAAATCTTCGATTGGTGGAAGTAAACACATTTAGATTGTTAATAAAGTTTAGAATTGTTTGTTGTAATGAATATAGTTAGTAGTTTAGGAACAAGTGTTAATTTCATGATCTTTGTATCAAAAAGTGTGTTTGTAAACAAATAAGGATACTTGCTAGGAAGAAATGATGGGACAGACTCTTTATTTTGTATTTCAACCAAATAATATCAATAAGAATAGCAAATCAAGATTAGGGACTCCATTTTTGTTGGAATTTAAAGAATTCATGGTTTAGATGGTTCATGGATATTGATTTCACAATTAATATAGTCATTAAGTAAGACAAAAACGATAATTTCATGGTCATTGAAAGAAAAATAATCTTTGGAACAGAAAGAGGAGTGTAATTAGCTGGAGGTGCATTGAATGTCTCATTATTTTTGAATGAAACTATTTAACAATAGTACGAAATGCAAACCAAGATGAATGAATTCTTCGATTGGTGGAAGTAAACACATTTAGAGAGTTAATAGTGTTTAGAATTGTTTGTTGTAATGAATATAGTTAGTAGTAGTTTAGGAACAAGTGTTAATTTCATGATCTTTGTATCAAAAAGTATGTTTGTAAACAAAAAAGGATACTTGCTAAGAAAAAAATGATGGGATGGACTCTTTATTTTATATTTCAACCAATTAATATCAATAAGAAAAGCAAATCAAGATCAGGGACTCCATTGTTTGTTGGAATTTAAAGAATTCAGGGTATAGATGGTTTATAGATATTTATTTCACAATTAATATAGTCGTTAAATATGAAACAAACTATAATTTCATGGTCATTGAATGAAAAATAGTCTTCGGAAAAGAAAGAGGAGTATAATTAGCTGGAGGCGCATTGAATGTTTCATTATTTTTTAATGAAACTATTTAACAATAGTACGAAATGCAAACCAAGATGAATGAATTCTTCGATTGGTGGAAGTAAACACATTTAGAGTGTTAATAGGGTTTGGAATGGTTTGTTTTAATGAATATAGTTAATAGTTTGGGCACAAGTGTTAATTTCATGATCTTTGCATCAAAAAGTGTGTTTGTAAACAAAAAAGGGTACTTGCTAAGAAGAAATGATGGGACAGACTCTTTAATTTGTATTTCAACCAATTAATATCAATAAGAAAAGCAAATCAAGATCAGGGACTCCGTTGTTTGTTGGAATTGAAAGAATTCATGGTATAGATGGTTCATGGATATTGATTTCACAATTAATATAGTCGTTAAGTAAGCCACAAACGATAATTTCATGCTCATTGAATGAAAAATAATCTTCGGAACAGAAAGAGGAGTGTAATTAGCTGGAGGCACATTGAATGTCTCATTATTTTTGAATGAAACTACTCAACAATAGTACGAAATGCAAACCAAGATGAATGAATTCTTCGATTGGTGGAAGTAAACACATTTAGAGTGTTAATAGAGTTTAGAATTGTTTGTTGTAATGAATATAGTTAGTAGTTTAGGAACAAGTGTTAATTTCATGATCTTTGTATCAAAAAGTGTGTTTGTAAACAAAAAAGGATACTTGCTAAGAAAAAATGATGGGACGGACTCTTTATTTTGTATTTCAACCAATTAATATCAATAAGAAAAGCAAATCAAGATCAGGGACTCCATTGTTTGTTGGAATTGAAAGAATTCATGGTATAGATAGTTCATGGATATTGATTTCACAATTAATATAGTCGTTAAGTATGAAACAAACGATAATTTCATGGTCATTGAATGAAAAATAGTCTTTGGAAAAGAAAGAGGAGTATAATTAGCTGGAGGCGCAATGAATGTCTCATTATTTTTGGATGAAACTATTTAACAATAGTACGAAATGCAAACCAAGATGAATGAATTCTTCGATTGGTGGAAGTAAACACATTTAGAGTGTTAATAAGGTTTGGAATGGTTTGTTTTAATGAATATAGTTAATAGTTTGGGCACAAGTGTTTATTTCATGATCTTTGCATCAAAAAGTGTGTTTGTAGACAAAAAAGGATACTTGCTAAGTAGAAATGATGGGACGGACTCTTTATTTTGTATTTCAACCAATTAATATCATTAACAAAAGCAAATCAAGATCAGCGACTCCATTGTTTGTCGGAATTGAAAGAATTCAGGGTATAGATGGTTTATAGATATTGATTTCACAATTAATATAGTGCTGAAGTATGAAACAAACGATAATTTCATGGTCATTCAATGCAAAATAATCTTTGGAACAAAAACAGGAGTGTAATTAGCTGGAGGCGCATTGAATGTCTGATTATTTTGAATGAAACTACTTAACAATTGTACAAAATACAAACCAAGATGAATGAATTCTTCGATTGGTGGAAGTAAACACCTTTAGAGTGTTATTAGAGTTTAGAATTGTTTGTTGTAATGAATATAGTTAGTAGTTTAGGAACAAATGTTAATTTCATGATCTTTGTATCAAAAAGTGTGTTTGTAAACAAAAAAGGATACTTGCTAAGAAGAAATGATGGGACAGACTCTTTATTTTGTATTTCAACCAAATAATATCAATAAGAAAATCAAATCAAGATCAGGCACTCCATTGTTTGTTGGAATTGAAAGAATTCATGGTATAGATGGTTCATGGATATTGATTTCACAATTAATATAGTCATTAAGTAAGACACAAACGATAATTTCATTGTCATTGAATGAAAAATAATCTTTGGAACAGAAAGAGGATTGTAATTAGCTGGAGGCGCATTGAATGTCTCATTATTTTTGAATGAAACTATTTAACAATAGTACGAAATACAAACATAGATGAATGAACTCTTCGATTGGTGGAAGTAAACACATTTAGAGTGTTACTAGAGTTTAGAATTGTTTGTTGTAATGAATATAGTTAGTAGTTTAGGAACAAGTGTTAATTTCATGATATTTGTATCAAAAAGTGTGTTTGTAAACAAAAAGGATACTTGCTAAGAAGAAATGATGGGATGGCCTCTTTATTTTGTATTTCAACCAAATAATATCAACAAGAAAAGCAAATCAAGATCAGGGATTCCATTGTTTGTTGGAATTGAAAGAATTCATGGTATAGATTGTTCATGGATATTGATTTCACAATTAATATAGTCATTAAGTAAGACACAAACGATAATTTCAAGTTCATTGAATGAAAAATAATCTTTGGAACAGAAAGAGGAGTGTAATTAGCTGGAGGCACATTGAATGTCTCATTATTTTTGAATGAAACTATTTAACAATAGTACGAAATGCAAACCAAGATGAATGAATTCTTCGATTGGTGGAAGTAAACACATTAGAGTGTTAATAGAGTTTAGAATTGTTTGTTGTAATGAATATAGTTAGTAGTTTAGGAACAAGTGTTAATTTCATGATCTTTGTATCAAAAAGTGTGTTTGTAAACAAAAAAGGATACTTGCTAAGAAAAAATGATGGGAAGGACTCTTTATTTTGTATTTCAACCAATTAATATCAATAAGAAAAGCAAATCAAGATCAGGGACTCCATTGTTTGTTGGAATTGAAAGAATTCATGGTATAGATAGTTCATGGATATTGATTTCACAATTAATATAGTCGTTAAGTATGAAACAAACAATAATTTCATGGTCATTGAATGAAAAATAGTCTTTGGAAAAGAAAGAGGAGTATAATTAGCTGGAGGCGCATTGAATGTCTCATTATTTTTGGATGAAACTATTTAACAATAGTACGAAATGCAAACCAAGATGAATGAATTCTTCGATTGGTGGAAGTAAACACATTAGAGTGTTAATAGAGTTTAGAATTGTTTGTTGTAATGAATATAGTTAGTAGTTTAGGAACAAGTGTTAATTTCATGATCTTTGTATCAAAAAGTGTGTTTGTAAACAAAAAAGGATACTTGCTAAGAAAAAATGATGGGACGGACTCTTGATTTTGTATTTCAACCAATTAATATCAATAAGAAAAGCAAATCAAGATCAGGGACTCCATTGTTTGTTGGAATTGAAAGAATTCATCGTATAGATGGTTCATGGATATTGATTTCACAATTAATATAGTCGTGAAGTATGAAACAAACGATAATTTCATGGTCATTGAATGAAAAATAGTCTTTGGAAAAGAAAGAGGAGTATAATTAGCTGGAGGCGCATTGAATGTCTCATTATTTTTGGATGAAACTATTTAACAATAGTACGAAATGCAAACCAAGATGAATGAATTCTTCGATTGGTGGAAGTAAACACATTTATAGTGTTAATAGGGTTTGGAATGGTTTGTTTTAATGAATATAGTTAATAGTTTGGGCACAAGTGTTAATTTCATGATCTTTGCATCAAAAAGTGTGTTTGTAAACAAAAAAGGATACTTGCTAAGAAGAAATGATGGGACAGACTCTTTAATTGTATTTCAACCAATTAATATCAATAAGAAAAGCAAATCAAGATCAGGGACTCCATTATTTGTTGGAATTGAAAGAATTCATGGTATAGATGGTTCATGGATATTGATTTCACAATTAATATAGTCGTTAAGTATGAAAGAAACGATAATTTCATGGTCATTGAATGGAAAATAATCTTTGGAACAGAAAGAGGAGTGTAATTAGCTCGAGGCGCATTGAATGTCTCATTATTTTTGAATGAAACTACTTATCAATAGTACGAAATGCAAACCAAGATGAATGAATTCTTCGATTGGTGGAAGTAAACACATTTAGAGTGTTAATAGGGTTTAGAATGGTTTGTTTTAATGAATATACTTTGTAGTTTAGGCACAAGTGTGAATTTCATGATCTTCCTACCAAAAAGAGTGTTTGTAGATAAAAAAGGGTACTTGCTAAGTAGAAATGATGGGACAGACTTTTTATTTTGTATTTCAACCAATTAATATCAATAAGAAAAGCAAATCAAGATCAGGGACTCCATTGTTTGTTGGAATTGAAAGAATTCAGTGTATAGATGGTTCATGGATATTGATTTCACAATTAATATAGTCGTTAAGTATGAAACAAACGATAATTTCATGGTCATTGAATGAAAAATAGTCTTTGGAACAGAAAGAGGAGTGTAATTAGCTGGAGGCGCATTGAATGTCTCATTATTTTTGAATGAAACTATTTAACAATAGTACGAAATGCAAACCAAGATGAATGAATTCTTCGATTAGTGGAAGTAAACACATTTAGAGTGTTAATAGAATTTAGAATTTTTTGTTGTAATGAATATAGTTAGTAGTTTAGGAACAAGTGTTAATTTCATGATCTTTGTATCAAAAAGTGTGTTTGTAAACAAAAAAGGATACTTGCTAAGAAAAAATGATGGGAAGGACTCTTTATTTTGTATTTCAACCAATTAATATCAATAAGAAAAGCAAATCAAGATCAGGGACTCCATTGTTTGTTGGAATTGAAAGAATTCATGGTATAGATGGTTCATGGATATTGATTTCACAATTAATATAGTCGTTAAGTATGAAACAAACGATAATTTCATGGTCATTGAATGAAAAATAGTCTTTGGAAAAGAAAGAGGAGTATAATTAGCTGGAGGCGCATTGAATGTCTCATTATTTTTGGATGAAACTATTTAACAATAGTACGAAATGCAAACCAAGATGAATGAATTCTTTGATTGGTGGAAGTAAACACATTTATAGTGTTAATAGGGTTTGGAATGGATTGTTTTAATGAATATAGTTAATAGTTTGGGCACAAGTGTTAATTTCATGATCTTTGCATCAAAAAGTGTGTTTGTAAACAAAAAAGGACACTTGCTAAGAAAAAATGATGGGACGGACTCTTTATTTTGTATTTCAACCAATTAATATCAATAAGAAAAGCAAATCAAGATCAGGGACTCCATTGTTTGTTGGAATTGAAATAATTCATGGTATAGATGGTTCATGGATATTGATTTCACAATTAATATAATAGTTAAATATGACACAAACGATAATTTCATGGTCATTGAATGAAAAATAATCTTCGAAACAGAAAGAGGAGTGTAATTAGCTGGAGGCACATTGAATGCCTCATTATTTTTGAATGAAACTACTTAACAATAGTACGAAATGCAAACCAAGATGAATGAATTCTTCGATTGGTGGAAGTAAACACATTTAGAGTGTTAATAGGGTTTAGAATGGTTTGTTTTAATGAATATACTTTGTAGTTTAGGCACAAGTGTGAATTTCATGATCTTCATACCAAAAAGAATGTTTGTAGATAAAAAAGGGTACTTGCTAAGTAGAAATGATGGGACAGACTTTTTATTTTGTATTTCAACCAATTAATATCAATAAGAAAAGCAAATCAAGATCAGGGACTGCATTGTTTGTTGGAATTGAAAGAATTCATGGTATAGATGGTTCATGGATATTGATTTCACAATTAATATAGTCGTTAAGTAAGACACAAACGATAATTTCATGGTCATTGAATGAAAAATAGTCTTCGGAAAAGAAAGAGGAGTATAATTAGCTGGAGGCGCATTGAATGTCTCATTATTTTTGAATGAAACTATTTAACAATAGTACGAAATGCAAACCAAGATGAATGAATTGTTCGATTGGTGGAAGTAAACACATTTAGAGTTTTAATAGGGTTTGGAATGGTTTGTTTGAATGAATATAGTTAATAGTTTGGGCAGAAATTTTAATTTCATGATCTTTGCTTCAAAAAGTGTGTTTGTAGACAAAAAAGGATACTTGCTAAGTAGAAATGATGGGACAGACTCTTTATTTTGTATTTCAACCAATTAATATCATTAACAAAAGCAAATCAAGATCAGCGACTCCATTGTTTGTCGGAATTGAAAGAATTCATGGTATAGATGGTTCATTGATATTGATTTCACAATTAATATAGTAGTTAAATATGACACAAACGATAATTTTATGGTCATTGAATGAAAAATAGTCTTTGGAACAGAAAGAGGAGTGTAATTAGCTGGAGGCGTATTGAATGTCTCATTATTTTTGATTGAAACTATTTAACAATAGTACGTAATGCAATCCAAGATGAATGAATTCTTCGATTGGTGGAAGTAAACACATTTAGAGTGTTAATAGAGTTTAGAATTGTTTGTTGTAATGAATATAGTTAGTAGTTTAGGAACAAGTGTTAATTTCATGATCTTTGTATCAAAAAGTGTGTTTGTAAACAAAAAAGGATACTTGCTAAGAAGAAATGATGGGACAGAATCTTTATTTTGTATTTCAACCAATTAATATCAATAAGAAAAGCAAATCAAGATCAGGGACTCCATTGTTAGTTCGAATTGAAAGAATTCAGGGTATAGATGGTTCATGGATATTGATTTCACAATTAATATAGTCGTTAAGTATGAAGCAAACGATAATTTCATGGTCATTGAATGAAAAATAATCTTCGAAAAAGAAAGAGGAGTGTAATTAGCTGGAGGCGCATTGAATGTCTCATTATTTTTGAATGAAACTACTTAACAATAGTACGAAATGCAAACCAAGATGAATGAATTCTTCGATTGGTGGAAGTAAACACATTTAGAGTGTTAATAGGGTTTAGAATGGTTTGTTGTAATGAATTTACTTAGTAGTTTAGGCACAAGTGTGAATTTCATGATCTTTGTATCAAAAAGAGTGTTTGTAGATAAAAAAGGATACTTGTTATGTAGAAATGATGGGACGCACTTTTTATTTTGTATTTCAACCAATTAATATCAATAAGAAAAGCAAATCAAGATCAGGGACTCCGTTGTTTGTTGGAATTGAAAGAATTCATGGTATAGATGGTTCATGGATATTGATTTCACAATTAATATAGTCATTAAGTAAGACACAAACGATAATTTCATGGTCATTGAATGAAAAATTATCTTTGGAACAGAAAGAGGAGTGTAATTAGCTCGAGGCGCATTCAATGTCTCATTATTTTTTAATGAAACTACTTTACAATAGTACGAAATGCAAACCAAGATGAATGAATTCTTCGATTGGTGGAAGTATTGACATTTACAGTATTAATAGGGTTTAGAATGGTTTGTTTTAATGAATATAGTTAGTAGTTTAGGCACAAGTTTTAATTTCATGATCTTTGTATCAAAAAGCGTGTTTGAAAACAAAAATGGATCCTGGATAACAAGAAATGATGGGACAGACTCTTTATTTTTTATTTCAACCAATTCATATCAATAAGAAAAGCAAATCAAGATCAGGGACTCCATTGTTTGTTGGAATTGAAAGAATTCAGGGTATAGATGGTTTATAGATATTGATTTCACAATTAATATAGTCCTTAAGTATGAAACAAACAATAATTTCATGGTCATTGAATGTAAAATAGTCATTGGAACAAAATAGGAGTGTAATTAGCTGGAGGCGCATTGAATGTCTCATTATTTTTGAATGAAACTATTTATCAATAGTACGAAATGCAAACCAAGATGAATGAATTCTTCGATTGGTGGAAGTAAACACATTTAGAGTGTTAATAGAGTTTAGAATTTTTTGTTGTAATGAATATAGTTAGTAGTTTAGGAACAAGTGTTAATTTCATGATCTTTGTATCAAAAAGTGTGTTTGTAAACAAAAAAGGATACTTGCTAAGAAAAAATGATGGGACGGACTCTTTATTTTGTATTTCAACCAATTAATATCAATAAGAAAAGCAAATCAAGATCAGGCACTCCATTGTTTGTTGGAATTGAAAGAATTCATCGTAGAGATGGTTCATGGATATTGATTTCACAATTAATATAGTCGTTAAATATGAAACAAACTATAATTTCATGGTCATTAAATGAAAAATAGTCTTCGGAAAAGAAAGAGGAGTATAATTAGCTGGAGGCGCATTGAATGTCTCATTATTTTTGGATGAAACTATTTAACAATAGTACGAAATGCAAACCAAGATGAATGAATTCTTCGATTGGTGGAAGTAAACACATTTAGAGTGTTAATAGGGTTTGGAATGGTTTGTTTTAATGAATATAGTTAATAGTTTGGGCACAAGTGTTAATTTCATGATCTTTGCATCAAAAAGTGTGTTTGTAAACAAAAAAGGGTACTTGCTAAGAAGAAATGATGGGACAGACTCTTTAATTTGTATTTCAACCAATTAATATCAATAAGAAAAGCAAATCAAGATCAGGGACTCCGTTGTTTGTTGGAATTGAAAGAATTCATGGTATAGATGGTTCATGGATATTGATTTCACAATTAATATAGTCGTTAAGTAAGACACAAACGATAATTTCATGGTCATTGAATGAAAAATAATCTTCGGAACAGAAAGAGGAGTGTAATTATCTGGAGGCACATTGAATGTCTCATTATTTTTGAATGAAACTACTCAACAATAGTACGAAATGCAAACCAAGATGAATGAATTCTTCGATTGGTGGAAGTAAACACATTTAGAGTGTTAATAGGGTTTGGAATGCTTTGTTTTAATGAATTTACTTAGTAGTTTAGGCACAAGTGTGAATTTCATGATCTTTGTATCAAACAGAGTGTTTGTAGATAAAAAAGGACACTTGCTAAGTAGAAATGATGGGACGCACTTTTTATTTTGTATTTCAACCAATTAATATCAATAAGAAAAGCAAATCAAGATCAGGGACTCCATTGTTTGTTGGAATTGAAAGAATTCATGTTATAGATGGTTCATGGATATTGATTTCACAATTAATATAGTCATTAAGTAAGACACAAACGATAATTTCATTGTCATTGAATGAAAAATAATCTTTGTAACAGAAAGAGGAGTGTAATTAGCTCGAGGCGCATTGAATGTCTCATTATTTTTGAATGAAACTACTTAACAATAGTACGAAATGCAAACCAACATGAATGAATTCTTCGATTGGTGGAACTAAAGACATTTAGAGTATTAATAGGGTTTAGAATGGTTTGTTTCAATTAATATAGTTAGTAGTTTAGGCACAAGTGTTAATTTTATGATCTCTGTATCAAAAAGTGTGCTTGTAAACAAAAAAGGATACTGGCTAACAAGAAATGATGGGACAGACTCTTTATTTTTTATTTCAACCAATTCATATCAATAAGAAAAGCAAATCAAGATCAGGGACTCCATTGTTTGTTGGAATTGAAAGAATTAAGGGTATAGATGGTTTATAGATATTGATTCCACAATTAATATAGTGCTTAAGTATGAAACAAACGATAATTTCATGGTCATTGAATGTAAAACAGTCTTTGGAACAAAAACAGGAGTGTAAGTAGCTGCAGGCACATTGAATGTCTCATTATTTTTGAATGAAACTACTTAACAATTGTACAAAATGCAAACCAAGATGAATGAATTCTTCGATTGGTGGAAGTAAACACATTTAGATTGTTAATAGAGTTTAGAATTGTTTGTTGTAATGAATATAGTTAGTAGTTTAGGAACAAGTGTTAATTTCATGATCTTTGTATCAAAAAGTGTGTTTGTAAACAAAAAAGCATACTTGCAAAGAAGAAATGATGGGACAGACTCTTTATTTTGTATTTGAACCAAATAATATCAATAAGAAAAGCAAATCAAGATTAGGGACTCCATTGTTTGTTGGAATTGAAAGAATTCATGGTATAGATGGTTCATGGATATTGATTTCACAATTAATATAGTCATTAAGTAAGACAAAAACGATAATTTCATGGTCATTGAATGAAAAATAATCTTTGGACCAGAAAGAGGAGTGTAATTAGCTGGAGGCAGATTGAATGTCTCATTATTTTTGTATGAAACTTTTTAACAATAGTATGAAATGCAAACCAAGATGGATGAATTCTTCGATTGGTGGAAGTAAACACATTTAGAGTGTTAATAGAGTCTAGAATTGTTTGTTGTAATGAATATAGTTAGTAGTTTAGGAACAAGTGTTAATTTCATGATCTTTGTATCAAAAAGAGTGTTTGTAAACAAAAAAGGATACTTGCTAAGAAGAAATGATGGGACAGACTCTATAATTGTATTTCAACCAATTAATATCAATAAGAAAAGCAAATCAAGATCAGGGACTCCATTGTTTGTTGGAATTGAAAGAATTCATGGTATAGATGGTTCATGGATATTGATTTCACAATTAATATATTCGCTAAGTAAGACACAAATGATAATTTCATGGTCATTGAATGAAAAATAATCTTTGGAACAGATGGAGGAGTGTAATTAGCTGGAGGCGCATTGAATGTCTCATTATTTTTGAATGAAACTACTTAACAATAGTACGAAATGCAAAGCAAGATGAATGAATTCTTCGATTGGTGGAAGTAAACACATTTAGAGTGTTAATAGGGTTTAGAATGGTTTGTTTTAATGAATATACTTTGTAGTTTAGGCACAAGTGTGAATTTCATGATCTTCTTACCAAAAAGAATGTTTGTAGATAAAAAAGGGTACTTGCTAAGTAGAAATGATGGGACAGACTTTTTATTTTGTATTTCAACCTATTAATATCAATAAGAAAAGCCAATCAAGATCAGGGACTCCATTGTTTGTTGGAATTGAAAGAATTCATGGTATAGATGGTTCATGGATATTGATTTCACAATTAATATATTCGCTAAGTAAGACACAAATGATAATTTCATGGTCATTGAATGAAAAATAGTCTTCAGAAAAGAAAGAGGAGTATAATTAGCTGGAGGCGCATTGAATGTCTCATTATTTTTGAATGAAACTATTTAACAATAGTACGAAATGCAAACCAAGATAATGAATTCTTCGATTGGTGGAAGTAAACACATTTAGAGTTTTAATAGGGTTTGGAATGGTTTGTTTTAATGAATATAGTAAATAGTTTGGGCACAAGTGTTAATTTCATGATCTTTGCATCAAAAAGTGTGTTTGTAGACAAAAAAGGATACTTGCTAAGTAGAAATGATGGGACAGACTCTTTATTTTGTATTTCAACCAATTAATATCATTAACAAAAGCAAATCAAGATCAGCGACTCCATTGTTTGTCGGAATTGAAAGAATTCAGTGTATAGATGGTTTATAGATATTCATTTCACAATTAATATAGTGCTTAAGTATGAAATAAATGATAATTTCATGGTCATTGAATGTAAAATAATCTTTGGAACAAAAACAGGAGTGTAATTAGCTGGAGGCGCATTGAATGTCTCATTATCTTTGAATGAAACTACTTAACAATTGTACAAAATGCAAACCAAGATGAATGAATTCTTCGATTGGTGGAAGTAAACGCATTTAGAGTGTTAATAGAGTTTAGAATTGTTTGTTGTAATGAATATAGTTAGTAGTTTAGCAACAAGTGTTAATTTCATGATCTTTGTATCAAAAAGTGTGTTTGTAAACAAAAAAGGATACCTGCTAAGAAGAAATGATGGGACAGACTCTTTATTTTGTATTTCAACCAAATAATATCAATAAGAAAAGCAAATCAAGATCAGGGACTCCATTTTTTGTTGGAATTGAAAGAATTCATGGAATAGATGGTTCATGGATATTGATTTCACAATTAATATAGTCATTAAGTAAGACACAAACGATAATTTCATCGTCATTGAATGAAAAATAATCTTTGGAACAGAAAGAGGATTGTAATTAGCTGGAGGCGCATTGAATGTCTCATTATTTTTGAATGAAACTATTTAACAATAATACGAAATAGAAACATAGATGAATGAACTCTTCGATTGGTGGAAGTAAACACATTTAGAGTGTTAATAGAGTTTAGAATTGTTTGTTGTAATGAATATAGTTAGTAGTTTAGGAACAAGTGTTAATTTCATGATCTTTGTATCAAAAAGTGTGTTTGTAAACAAAAAAGGATACTTGCTAAGAAAAAATGATGGGACGGACTCTTTATTTTGTATTTCAACCAATTAATATCAATAAGAAAAGCAAATCAAGATCAGGGACTCCATTGTTTGTTGGAATTGAAACAATTCATCATATAGATGGTTCATGGATATTGATTTCACAATTAATATAGTCGTTAAGCATGAAACAAACGATAATTTCATGGTCATTGAATGAAAAATAGTCTTTGGAACAGAAAGAGGAGTGTAATTAGCTGGAGGCGCATTGAATGTCTCATTATTTTTGAATGAAACTATTTAACAATAGTACGAAATGCAAACCAAGATGAATGAATTCTTCGATTCGTGGAAGTAAACACATTTAGAGTGTTAATAGGGTTTGGAATGGTTTGTTTTAATGAATATAGTTAGTAGTTTAGGAACAAGTGTTAATTTCATGATCTTTGTATCAAAAAGAGTGTTTGTAAACTAAAAAGGATACTTGCTAAGAAGAAATGATGGGACAGACTCTTTAATTTGTATTTCAACCAATTAATATCAATAAGAAAAGCAAATCAAGATCAGGGACTCCGTTGTTTTTTGGAATTGAAAGAATTCATGGTATAGATGGTTCATGGATATTGATTTCACAATTAATATAGTCGTTAATTTAGACACAAACGATAATTTCATGGTCATTGAATGAAAAATAATCTTCGGAACAGAAAGAGGAGTGTAATTAGCTGGAGGCGCATTGAATGTCTCCTTATTTTTCAATGAAACTATTTAACAATAGTACGAAATGCAAACCAAGATGAATGAATTCTTCGATTGGTGGAAGTAAACACATTTAGAGTTTTAATAGGGTTTGGAATGGTTTGTTTTAATGAATATAGTTAATAGTTTGGGCACAAGTGTTAATTTCATGATCTTTGCATCAAAAAGTGTGTTTGTAGACAAAAAAGGATACTTGCTAAGTAGAAATGATGGGACGGACTCTTTATTTTTTATTTCAACCAATTAATATCATTAACAAAAGCAAATCAAGATCAGCGACTCCATTGTTTGTCGGAATTGAAGGAATTCATGGTATAGATGGTTCATTAATATTGATTTCACAATTAATATAGTAGTTAAATATGACACAAACGATAATTTCATGGTCATTGAATGAAAAATAGTCTTTGGAACAGAAAGAGGAGTGTAATTAGCTGGAGGCGCATTGAATGTCTCATTATTTTTGATTGAAAATATTTAACAATAGTACGTAATGCAAACGAAGATGAATGAATTCTTCGATTGGTGGAAGTAAACACATTTAGAGTGTTAATAGAGTTTAGAATTGTTTGTTGTAATGAATATAGTTAGAAGTTTAGGAACAAGTGTTAATTTCATGATCTTTGTATCAAAAAGTGTGTTTGTAAACAAAAAAGGATACTTGCTAAGAACAAATGATGGGACGGAATCTTTATTTTGTATTTCAACTAATTAATATCAATAAGAAAAGCAAATCAAGATCAGGGACTCCATTGTTTGTCCTAATTGAAAGAATTCAGGGTATAGATGGTTCATGGATATTGATTTCACAATTAATATAGTCGTTAAGTATGAAACAAACGATAATTTCATGGTCATTGAATGAAAAATAATCTTCGGAAAAGAAAGAGGAGTGTAATTAGCTGGAGGCGCATTGAATGTCTCATTATTTTTGAATGAAACTATTTAACAATAGTACGAAATGCAAACCAAGATGAATGAATTCTTCGATTGGTGGAAGTAAACACATTTAGAGTGTTAATAGAGTTTAGAATTGTTTGTTGCAATGAATATAGTTAGTTGTTTAGGAACAAGTGTTAATTTCATGATCTTTGTATCAAAAAGTGTGTTTGTAAACAAAAAAGGATACTTGCTAAGAAGAAATGATGGGACAGAATCTTTATTTTGTATTTCAACGAATTAATATCAATAAGAAAAGCAAATCAAGATCAGGGACTCCATTGTTTGTCCGAATTGAACGAATTCAGGGTATAGATGGTTGATGGATATTGATTTCACAATTAACATAGTCGTTAAGTGTGAAACAAACAATAATTTCATGGTCATTGAATGAAAAATAGTCTTCGGAAAAGAAAGAGGAGTGTAATTAGCTTGAGGCGCATTGAATGTCTCATTATTTTTGAATGAAACTACTTAACAATAGTGCGAAATGCAAACCAAGATGAATGAATTCTTCGATTGGTGGAAGTAAACACATTTAGAGTGTTAATAGGGTTTAGAATGGTTTGTTTTAATGAATTTACTTAGTAGTTTAGGCACAAGTGTGAATTTCATGATCTTTGTATCAAAAAGAGTGTTTGTAGATAAAAAAGGATACTTGCTAAGTAGAAATGATGGGACACACTTTTTATTTTGTATTTCAACCAATTAATATCAATAAGAAAAGCAAATCAAGATCAGGGACTCCATTGTTTGTTGGAATTGAAAGAATTCATGGTATAGATGGTTCATGGATATTGATTTCACTATTAATATAGTCATTAAGTAAGACACAAACGATAATTTCATGGTCATTGAATGAAAAATAATCTTTAGAACAGAAAGAGGAGTGTAATTAGCTCGAGGCGCATTGAATGTCTCATTATTTTTGAATGAAACTACTTAACAATAGTACGAAATGCAAACCAAGATGAATGAATTCTTCGATTGGTGGAAGTAAAGACATTTAAAGTGTTAATAGGGTTGAAAATGTTTTGTTTCAATGAATATAGTTAGTAGTTTAGGCACAAGTGTTAATTTCATGATCTCTGTATCAAAAAGTGTGTTTGAAAACAATAAAGGATACTGGCTAGCAAGAAATGATGGGACAGACTCTTTATTTTTTATTTCAACCAATTCATATCAATAAGAAAAGCAAATCAAGATCAGGGACTCCATTGTTTGTTGGAATTGAAAGAATTCATGGTATAGATGGTTTATAGATATTGATTTCACAATTAATATAGTGCTTAAGTATGAATCAAACGATAATTTCATGGTTATTGAATGTAAAATAGTCTTTGGAACAAAAACAGGAGTGTAATTAGCTGGAGGCACATTGAATGTCTCATTATTTTTGAATGAAACTACTTAACAATTGTACAAAATGCAAACCAAGATGAATGAATTCTTCGATTGGTGGAAGTAAACACATTTAGAGTGTTAATAGGGTTTGGAATGGTTTGTTTTAATGAATATAGTTAATAGTTTGGGCACAAGTGTTAATTTCATGATCTTTGCATCAAAAAGTGTGTTTGTAAACAAAAAAGGATACTTGCTAAGAAGAAATGATGGGACAGACTCTTTAATTGTATTTCAACCAATTAATATCAATAAGAAAAGCAAATCAAGATCAGGGACTCCATTGTTTGTTGGAATTGAAAGAATTCATGTTATAGATGTTCATGGATATTGATTTCACAATTAATATATTCGTTAAGTAAGACACAAATGATAATTTCATGGTCATTGAATGAAAAATAATCTTTGGAACAGAAAGAGGAGTGTAATTAGCTGGAGGCGCATTGAATGTCTCATTATTTTTGAATGAAACTACTTAACAATAGTACGAAATGCAAACCAAGATGAATGAATTCTTCGATTGTAAACACATTTAGAGTGTTAATAATAGGGTTTAGAATGGTTTGTTTTAATGAATATACTTTGTAGTTTAGGCACAAGTGTGAATTTCATGATCTTCTAACCAAAAAGAGTGTTTGTAGATAAAAAAAAGTACTTGCTAAGTAGAAATGATGGGACAGACTTTTTATTTAGTATTTCAACCAATTAATATCAATAAGAAAAGCAAATCAAGATCAGGGACACCATTGTTTGTTGGAATTGAAAGAATTCATGGTATAGATGGTTCATGGACATTGATTTCACAATTAATATAGTCATTAAGTATGACACAAACGATAATTTCATGGTCTTTGAATGAAAAATAGTCTTTGAAACAGAAAGAGGAGTGTAATTAGCTGGAGGCGCATTGAATGTCTCATTATTTTTCAATGAAACTATTTAACAATAGTACGAAATGCAAACCAAGATGAATGAATTCTTCGATTGGTGGAAGTAAACACATTTAGAGTTTTAATAGGGTTTGGAATGGTTTGTTTTAATGAATATAGTTAATAGTTTGGGCACAAGTGTTAATTTCATGATCTTTGCATCAAAAAGTGTGTTTGTAGACAAAAAAGGATACTTGCTAAGTAGAAATGATGGGACGAACTCTTTATTTTTTATTTCAACCAATTAATATCATTAACAAAAGCAAATCAAGATCAGCGACTCCATTGTTTGTCGGAATTGAAGGAATTCATGGTATAGATGGTTCATTAATATTGATTTCACAATTAATATAGTAGTTAAATATGACACAAACGATAATTTCATGGTCATTGAATGAAAAATAGTCTTTGGAACAGAAAGAGGAGTGTAATTAGCTGGAGGCGCATTGAATGTCTCATTATTTTTGATTGAAAATATTTAACAATAGTACGTAATGCAAACCAAGATGAATGAATTCTTCGATTGGTGGAAGTAAACACATTTAGAGTGTTAATAGAGTTTAGAATTGTTTGTTGTAATGAATATAGTTAGAAGTTTAGGAACAAGTGTTAATTTTCATGATCTTTGTATCAAAAAGTGTGTTTGTAAACAAAAAAGGATACTTGCTAAGAACAAATGATGGGACGGAATCTTTATTTTGTATTTCAACTAATTAATATCAATAAGAAAAGCAAATCAAGATCAGGGTCTCCATTGTTTGTCCTAATTGAAAGAATTCAGGGTATAGATGGTTCATGGATATTGATTTCACAATTAATATAGTCGTTAAGTATGAAACAAACGATAATTTCATGGTCATTGAATGAAAAATAATCTTCGGAAAAGAAAGAGGAGTGTAATTAGCTGGAGGCGCATTGAATGTCTCATTATTTTTGAATGAAACTATTTAACAATAGTACGAAATGAAAACCAAGATGAATGAATTCTTCGATTGGTGGAAGTAAACACATTTAGAGTGTTAATAGAGTTTAGAATTGTTTGTTGTAATGAATATAGTTAGTAGTTTAGGAACAAGTGTTAATTTCATGATCTTTGTATCAAAAAGTGTGTTTGTAAACAAAAAAGGATACTTGCTAAGAAGAAATGATGGGACAGAATCTTTATTTTGTATTTCAATGAATTAATATCAATAAGAAAAGCAAATCAAGATCAGGGACTCCATTGTTTGTCCGAATTGAAAGAATTCAGGGTATAGATGGTTGATGGATATTGATTTCACAATTAACATAGTCGTTAAGTGTGAAACAAACAATAATTTCATGGTCATTGAATGAAAAATAGTCTTCGGAAAAGAAAGAGGAGTGTAATTAGCTTGAGGCGCATTGAATGTCTCATTATTTTTGAATGAAACTACTTAACAATAGTACGAAATGCAAACCAAGATGAATGAATTCTTCGATTGGTGGAAGTAAACACATTTAGAGTGTTAATAGGGTTTAGAATGGCTTGTTTTAATGAATTTACTTAGTAGTTTAGGCACAAGTGTGAATTTCATGATCTTTGTATCAAAAAGAGTGTTTGTAGATAAAAAAGGATACTTGCTAAGTAGAAATGATGGGACACACTTTTTATTTTGTATTTCAACCAATTAATATCAATAAGAAAAGCAAATCAAGATCAGGGACTCCATTGTTTGTTGGAATTGAAAGAATTCATGGTATAGATGGTTCATGGATATTGATTTCACTATTAATATAGTCATTAAGTAAGACACAAACGATAATTTCATGGTCATTGAATGAAAAATAATCTTTAGAACAGAAAGAGGAGTGTAATTAGCTCGAGGCGCATTGAATGTCTCATTATTTTTGAATGAAACTACTTAACAATAGTACGAAATGCAAACCAAGATGAATGAATTCTTCGATTGGTGGAAGTAAAGACATTTAAAGTGTTAATAGGGTTGAAAATGTTTTGTTTCAATGAATATAGTTAGTAGTTTAGACACAAGTGTTAATTTCATGATCTCTGTATCAAAAGGTGTGTTTGAAAACAATAAAGGATACTGGCTAGCAAGAAATGATGGGACAGACTCTTTATTTTTTATTTCAACCAATTCATATCAATAAGAAAAGCAAATCAAGATCAGGGACTCCATTGTTTGTTGGAATTGAAAGAATTCATGGTATAGATGGTTTATAGATATTGATTTCACAATTAATATAGTGCTTAAGTATGAATCAAACGATAATTTCATGGTTATTGAATGTAAAATAGTCTTTGGAACAAAAACAGGAGTGTAATTAGCTGGAGGCACATTGAATGTCTCATTATTTTTGAATGAAACTACTTAACAATTGTACAAAATGCAAACCAAGATGAATGAATTCTTCGATTGGTGGAAGTAAACACATTTAGATTGTTAATAGAGTTTAGAATTGTTTGTTGTAATGAATATAGTTAGTAGTTTAGGAACAAGTGTTAATTTCATGATCTTTGTATCAAAAAGTGTGTTTGTAAACAAAAAAGGATACTTGCTAGGAAGAAATGATGGGACAGACTCTTTATTTTGTATTTCAACCAAATAATATCAATAAGAAAAGCAAATCAAGATTAGGGACTCCATTGTTTGTTGGAATTGAAAGAATTCATGGTATAGATGGTGCATGGATATTGATTTCACAATTAATATAGTCATTAAGTAAGACAAAAACGATAATTTCGTGGTCATTGAATGAAAAATAATCTTTGGAACAGAATGAGGAGTGTAATGAGCTGGAGGCGCATTGAATGTCTCATTATTTTTGAATGAAACTATTTAACAATAGTACGAAATGCAAACCAAGATGAATGAATTCTTCGATTGGTGGAAGTAAACACATTTAGAGTGTTAATAGAGTTTAGAATTGTTTGTTGTAATGAATATAGTTAGTAGTTTAGGAACAAGTGTTCATTTCATGATCTTTGTATCAAAAAGTGTGTTTGTAAACAAAAAAGGATACTTGCTAAGAAGAAATGATGGGACAGAATCTTTATTTTGTATTTCAATGAATTAATATCAATAAGAAAAGCAAATCAAGATCAGGGACTCCATTGTTTGTCCGAATTGAAAGAATTCAGGGTATAGATGGTTGATGGATATTGATTTCACAATTAACATAGTCGTTAAGTGTGAAACAAACAATAATTTCATGGTCATTGAATGAAAAATAGTCTTCGGAAAAGAAAGAGGAGTGTAATTAGCTTGAGGCGCATTGAATGTCTCATTATTTTTGAATGAAACTACTTAACAATAGTACGAAATGCAAACCAAGATGAATGAATTCTTCGATTGGTGGAAGTAAACACATTTAGAGTGTTAATAGGGTTTAGAATGGTTTGTTTTAATGAATTTACTTAGTAGTTTAGGCACAAGTGTGAATTTCATGATCTTTGTATCAAAAAGAGTGTTTGTAGATAAAAAAGGATACTTGCTAAGTAGAAATGATGGGACACACACTTTTTATTTTGTATTTCAACCAATTAATATCAATAAGAAAAGCAAATCAAGATCAGGGACTCCATTGTTTGTTGGAATTGAAAGAATTCATGGTATAGATGGTTCATGGATATTGATTTCACTATTAATATAGTCATTAAGTAAGACACAAACGATAATTTCATGGTCATTGAATGAAAAATAATCTTTAGAACAGAAAGAGGAGTGTAATTAGCTCGAGGCGCATTGAATGTCTCATTATTTTTGAATGAAACTACTTAACAATAGTACGAAATGCAAACCAAGATGAATGAATTCTTCGATTGGTGGAAGTAAAGACATTTAAAGTGTTAATAGGGTTGAAAATGTTTTGTTTCAATGAATATAGTTAGTAGTTTAGACACAAGTGTTAATTTCATGATCTCTGTATCAAAAAGTGTGTTTGAAAACAATAAAGGATACTGGCTAGCAAGAAATGATGGGACAGACTCTTTATTTTTTATTTTCAACCAATTCATATCAATAAGAAAAGCAAATCAAGATCAGGGACTCCATTGTTTGTTGGAATTGAAAGAATTCATGGTATAGATGGTTTATAGATATTGATTTCACAATTAATATAGTGCTTAAGTATGAATCAAACGATAATTTCATGGTTATTGAATGTAAAATAGTCTTTGGAACAAAAACAGGAGTGTAATTAGCTGGAGGCACATTGAATGTCTCATTATTTTTGAATGAAACTACTTAACAATTGTACAAAATGCAAACCAAGATGAATGAATTCTTCGATTGGTGGAAGTAAACACATTTAGATTGTTAATAGAGTTTAGAATTGTTTGTTGTAATGAATATAGTTAGTAGTTTAGGAACAAGTGTTAATTTCATGATCTTTGTATCAAAAAGTGTGTTTGTAAACAAAAAAGGATACTTGCTAGGAAGAAATGATGGGACAGACTCTTTATTTTGTATTTCAACCAAATAATATCAATAAGAAAAGCAAATCAAGATTAGGGACTCCATTGTTTGTTGGAATTGAAAGAATTCATGGTATAGATGGTGCATGGATATTGATTTCACAATTAATATAGTCATTAAGTAAGACAAAAACGATAATTTCGTGGTCATTGAATGAAAAATAATCTTTGGAACAGAATGAGGAGTGTAATGAGCTGGAGGCGCATTGAATGTCTCATTATTTTTGAATGAAACTATTTAACAATAGTACGAAATGCAAACCAAGATGAATGAATTCTTCGATTGGTGGAAGTAAACACATTTAGAGTGTTAATAGAGTTTAGAATTGTTTGTTGTAATGAATATAGTTAGTAGTTTAGGAACAAGTGTTCATTTCATGATCTTTGTATCAAAAAGTGTGTTTGTAAACAAAAAAGGATACTTGCTAAGAAAAAATGATGGGACAGACTCTTTATTTTATATTTCAACCAATTAATATGAATAAGAAAAGCAAATCAAGATCAGCGACTCCATTGTTTGTCCGAATTGAAAGAATTCAGGGTATAGATGGTTCATGGATATTGATTTCACAATTAATATAGTCGTTAAGTATGAAACAAATGATAATTTCATGGTTATTGAATGAAAAATAATCTTTGGAACAGAAAGAGGATTGTAATTAGCTGGAGGCGCATTGAATGTCTCATTATTTTTGAATGAAACTACTTAACAATAGTACGAAAAGCAAACCAAGATGAATGAATTCTTCGATTGGTGGAAGTAAACACATTTAGAGTGTTAATAGGGTTTGGAATGGTTTGTTGTAATGAATATAGTTAATAGTTTGGGCATAAGTGTAAATTTCATGATCTTTGTATCAAAAAGAGTGTTTGTAGATAAAAAAGGATACTTGCTAAGTAGAAATGATGGGACACACTTTTTATTTTGTATTTCAACCAATTAATATCAATAAGAAAAGCAAATCAAGATCAGGGACTCCATTGTTTGTTGGAATTGAAGGAATTCATGGTATAGATGGTTCATGGATATTGATTTCACAATTAATATAGTCATTAAGTAAGACAGAAACGATAATTTCATGGTCATTGAATGAAAAATAATCTTTGGAACAGAAAGAGGAGTGTAATTAGCTGGAGGCGCATTGAATGTCTCATTATTTTTGAATGAAACTACTTAACAATAGTACGAAATGCAAACCAAGATGAATGAATTCTTCGATTGGTGGAAGTAAAGTCATTTAGAGTGTTAATAGGGTTTAGAATGGTTTGTTTCAATGAATATAGTTAGTAGTTTAGGCACAAGTGTTAATTTCATGATCTCTGTGTCAAAAAGTGTGTTTAAAAATAAAAAAGGATACTGGCTTGCAAGAAATGATGGGACAGACTCTTTATTTTTTATTTCAAATAATTCATATCAATAAGAAAAGCAAATCAAGATCAGGGACTCCATTGTTTGTTGGAATTGAAGGAATTCAGGGTATAGATGGTTCATTCATATTGATTTCACAATTAATATAGTAGTTAAATATGACACAAACGATAATTTCATGGTCATTGAATGAAAAATAGTCTTTGGAACAGAAAGAGGAGTGTAATTAGCTCGAGGCGCATTGAATGTCTCATTATTTTTGAATGAAACTACTTAACAATTGTACAAAATGCAAACCAAGATGAATGAATTCTTCGATTGGTGGAAGTAAACACATTTAGATTGTTAATAGAGTTTAGAATTGTTTGTTGTAATGAATATAGTTAGTAGTTTAGGAACAAGTGTTAATTTCATGATCTTTGTATCAAAAAGTGTGTTTGTAAACAAAAAAGGATACTTGCTAGGAAGAAATGATGGGCAGACTCTTTATTTTGTATTTCAACCAAATAATATCAATAAGAAAAGCAAATCAAGATTAGGGATTCCATTGTTTGTTAGAATTGAAAGAATTCATGGTATAGATGGTTCATGGATATTGATTTCACAATTAATATAGTCATTAAGTAACTCAAAAACGATAATTTGATGGTCATTGAATGAAAAATAATCTTTGGAGCAGAAAGAGGAGTGTAATTAGCTGGAGGCGCATTGAATGTCTCATTATTTTTGAATGAAACTATTTAACAATAGTACGAAATGCAAACCAAGATGAATGAATTCTTCGATTGGAGGAAGTAAACACATTTAGAGTGTTAATAGAGTTTAGAATTGTTTGTTGCAATGAATATAGTTAGTTGTTTAGGAACAAGTGTTAATTTCATGATCTTTGTATCAAAAAGTGTGTTTGCAAACAAAAACGGATACTTGCTAAGAAAAAATGATGGGACGGACTCTTTATTTTATATTTCAACCAATTAATATCAATAAGAAAAGCAAATCAAGATCAGGGACCCCATTGTTTGTTGGAATAAAAAGAATTCATAGTATAGATGGTTCATGGATATTGATTTCACAATTAATATAGTCGTTAAGTATGAAAAAAACAATAATTTCATGGTCATTGAATGAAAAATAGTCTTCGGAAAAGAAAGAGGAGTATAATTAGCTGGAGGCGTATTGAATGTCTCATTATTTTTGAATGAAACTATTTAACAATAGTACGAAATGCAAACCAAGATGAATGAATTCTTCGATTGTAAACACATTTAGAGTGTTAATAGGGTTTAGAATGGTTTGTTTTAATGAATATACTTTGTAGTTTAGGCACAAGTGTGAATTTCATGATCTTCTTACCAAAAAGAGTGTTTGTAGATAAAAAAAGGTACTTGCTAAGTAGAAATGATGGGACAGAATATTTATTTTGTATTCCAACCAATTAATATCAATAAGAAAAGCAAATCAAGATCAAGGACTCCATTGTTTGTTGGAATTGAAAGAATTCATGGTATAGATGGTTCATGGATATTGATTTCACAACTAATATAGTCGTTAAGTAAGACACAAACGATAATTTCATGGTCATTGAATGAAAAATAATCTTTGGAATAGAAAGAGGAGTGTAATTAGCTGGAGGCGCATTGAATGTCTCATTATTTTTGAATTAAGCTACTTAACAATAGTACAAAATGCAAACCAAGATGAATGAATTCTTCGATTGTAAACACATTTATAGTGTTAATAGGGTTTAGAATGGTTTGTTTTAATGAATATACTTTGTAGTTTAGGCACAAGTGTGAATTTCATGATCTTCTTACCAAAAAGAGTGTTTGTAGATAAAAAAAGGTACTTGCTAAGTAGAAATGATGGGACAGAATTTTTATTTTGTATTCCAACCAATTAATATCAATAAGAAAAGCAAATCAAGATCAGGGACTCCATTGTTTGTTGGAATTGAAAGAATTCATGGTATAGATGGTTCATGGATATTGATTTCACAATTAATATAGTCGTTAAGTAAGACACAAACGATAATTTCATGGTCATTGAATGAAAAATAGTCTTCGGAAAAGAAAGAGGAGTATAATTAGCTGGAGGCGCATTGAATTTCTCATTATTTTTGAATGAAACTCTTTAACAATAGTACGAAATGCAAACCAAGATGAATGAATTCTTCGATTGGTGGAAGTAAACACATTTAGAGTGTTAATAGAGTTTAGAATTGTTTGTTGTAATGAATATAATTAGTAGTTTAGGAACTAGTGTTAATTTCATGATCTTTGTATCAAAAAGTGTGTTTGTAAACAAAAAAGGATACTTGCTAAGAAGAAATGATGGGACGGAATCTTTATTTTGTATTTCAACCAATTAATATCAATAAGAAAAGCAAATCAAGATCAGGGACTCGATTGTTCGTCCGAATTGAAAGAATTAAGGGTATAGATGGTTCATGGATATTGAGTTCACAATTAATATAGTCGTTAAGTATGAAACAAACGATAATTTCATGGTCATTGAATGAAAAATAGTCTTCGGAAAAGAAAGAGGAGTGTAATTAGCTGCAGGCGCATTGAATGTCTCATTATTTTTGAATGAAACTACTTAACAATAGTACGAAATGCAAACCAAGATGAATGAATTCTTTGATTGGTGGAAGTAAACACATTTAGAGTTTTAATAGGGTTTGGAATGGTTTGTCTTAATGAATATAGTTAATAGTTTGGGCACAAGTGTTAATTTCATGGTCTTTGCATCAAAAAGTGTGTTTGTAAACAAAAAAGGATACTTGCTAAGTAGAAATGATGGGACAGACTCTTTAATTGTATATCAACCAATTAATATGAATAAGAAAAGCAAATCAAGATCAGGGACTCCATTGTTTGTTGGAATTGAAAGAATTCATGGTATAGATGGTTCATGGATTTTGATTTCACAATTAATATAGTCGTTAAGTAAGACACAAATGATAATTTCATGGTCATTGAATGAAAAATAATCTTTGGAACAGAAAGAAGAGTGTAATTAGCTGGACGCGCATTGAATGTCTCATTATTTTTGAATGAAACTTCTTAACAATAGTGCGAAATGCAAACCAAGATGAATAAATTCTTCGATTGGTAGAAGTAAACACATTTAGAGTGTTAATAGGGTTTAGAATTGTTTGTTGTAAGGAATATAGTTAGTAGTTTAGGAACAAGTGTTAATTTCATGATCTTTGTATCAAAAAGTGTGTTTGTAAATAAAAAAGGATACTAGCTCGGAAGAAATGATGGGACAGACTCTTTATTTTGTATTTCAACCAAATAATATCAATAAGAAAAGCAAATCAAGATTAGGGACTCCATTGTTTGTTGGAATTGAAAGAATTCATGGTATAGATGGTTCATGGATATTGATTTCACAATTAATATAGTCCTTAAGTAAGACAAAAACGATAATTTCATGGTCATTGAATGAAAAATAATCTTTGGAACAGAAAGAGGAGTGTAATTAGCTGGACGTGCATTGAATGTCTCATTATTTTTCAATGAAACTTCTTAACAATAGTGCGAAATGCAAACCAAGATGAATGAATTCTTCGATTGGTGGAAGTAAACACATTTAGAGTGTTAATAGAATTTAGAATTGTTTGTTGTAATGAATATAGTTAGTAGTTTAGGAACAAGTGTTGATTTCATGATCTTTGTATCAAAAAGTGTGTTTGTAAACAAAAAAGGATACTTGCAAAGAAAAAATGATGGGACGGACTCTTTATTTTATATTTCAACCAATTAATATCAATAAGAAAAGCAAATCAAGATCAGGGACTCCATTGTTTGTTGGAATTGAAAGAATTCATGGTATAGATGGTTCATGGATATTGATTTCACAATTAATATAGTCATTAAGTATGAAACAAACGATAATTTCATGGTCATTGAATGAAAAATAGTCTTCGGAAAAGAAAGAGGAGTATAATTAGATGGAGGCACATTGAATGTCTCATTATTGTGAATGAAACTATTTAACAATAGTACGAAATGCAACCCAAGATGAATGAATTCTTCGATTGGTGGAAGTAAACACATTTAGAGTGTTAATAGGGTTTGGAATGGTTTGTTTTAATGAATATAGTTAATAGTTTGGGCACAAGTGTTAATTTCATGATCTTTGCATCAAAAAGTGTGTTTGTACACAAAAAAGGATACTTGCTAAGAAGAAATGATGGGACAGACTCTTTAATTGTATTTCAACCAATTAATATCAATAAGAAAAGCAAATTAAGATCAGGGACTCCATTGTTTGTTGGAATTGAAAGAATTCATGGTATAGATGGTTCATAGATATTGATTTCACAATTAATATAGTTGTTAAATAAGACACAAACGATAATTTCATGGTCATTGAATGAAAAATAATCTTTGGAACAGAAAGAGGAGTGTAATTAGCTGGAGGCGCATTGAATGTCTCATTATTTTTTAATGAAACTACTTAACAATAGTACGAAATGCAAACCAAGATGAATGAATTCTTCGATTGGTGGAAGTAAACACATTTAGAGTGTTAATAGGGTTTAGAATGGTTTGTTTTAATGAATATACTTTGTAGTTTAGGCACAAGTGTGAATTTCATGATCTTCTTACCAAAAAGAGTGTTTGTAGATAAAAAAGGGTACTTGCTAAGTAGAAATGAGGGGACAAACTTTTTATTTTGTATTTCAAGCAATTAATATCAGTAAGAATAGCAAATCAAGATTAGGGACTCCATTGTTTGTTGGAATTGAAAGAATTCATGGTATAGATGGTTGATGGATATTGATTTCTCAATTAATATAGTCATTAAGTATGACACAAACGATAATTTCATGGTCTTTGAATGAAAAATAGTCTTTGGAACAGAAAGAGGAGTGTAATTAGCTGGAGGCGCATTGAATGTCTCATTATTTTTGAATGAAACTATTTAACAATAGTAGGAAATGCAAACCAAGATGAATGAATTCTTCGATTGGTGGAAGTAAACACATTTAGAATTTTAATAGGGCTTGGAATGGTTTGTTTTAATAAATATAGTTAATAGTTTCGGCACAAGTGTTAATTTCATGATCTTTCCATCAAAAAGTGTGTTTGTAGACAAAAAAGGATACTTGCTAAGTAGAAATGATGGGACGGACTCTTTATTTTGTATTTCAATCAATTAATATCATTAACAAAAGCAAATCAAGATCAGCGGCTCCATTGTTTGTCGGAATTGAAAGAATTCTAGGTATAGATGGTTCATTGATATTGATTTCACAATTAATATAGTAGTTAAATATGACACAAACGATAATTTCATGGTCATTGATTGAAAAATAGTCTTTGGAACAGAAAGAGGAGTGTAATTAGCTGGAGGCGCATTGAATGTCTCATTATTTTTGAATGAAACTATTTAACAATAGTACGAAATGCAAACCAAGATGAATGAATTCTTCGATTGGTGGAAGTAAACACATTAAAGTGTTAATAGGGTTTGGAATGGTTTGTTTTAACGAATGTAGTTAATAGTTTTGGCACAAGTGTTAATTTCATGATCTTTGCATCAAAAAGTGTGTTTTTAAACAAAAAAGGATACTTGCTAAGAAAAATGATGGGACGGACTCTTTATTTTGTATTTCATCCAATTAATATCAATAAGAAAAGCAAATCAAGATCAGGGACTCCATTGTTTGTTGGAATTGAAAGAATTCATGGTATAGATGGTTCATGGATATTGATTTCACAATTAATATAGTTGTGAAGTATGACACAAACGATAATTTCATGGTCATTGAATGAAAAATAGTCTTTGGAACAGAAAGAGGAGTGTAATTAGCTGGAGGCGCATTGAATGTCTCATTATTTTTGAATGAAGCTATTTAACAATAGTACGAAATGCAAACCAAGATGAATGAATTCTTCGATTGGTGGAAGTAAACACATTTAGAGTGTTAATAGTGTTTGGAATGGTTTGTTTTAACGAATATAGTTAATAGTTTGGGCACAAGTGTTAACTTCATGATCTTTGCATCAAAAAGTGTGTTTGTAAACAAAAAAGGATACTTGCTAAGAAAAATGATGGGATAGACTCTTTATTTTGTATTTCAACCAATTAATATCATTAACAAAAGCAAATCATGATCAGCGACTCCATTGTTTTGTCGGAATTGAAAGAATTCATGGTATAGATGGTTCATTGATATTGATTTCACAATTAATATAGTAGTTAAATATGACACAAACGATAATTTCATGGTCATTGAATGAAAAAAATAGTCTTTGGAACAGAAACAGGAGTGTAATTAGCTGGAGGTGCATTGAAATGTCTCATTATTTTTTGAATGAAACAATTTAACAATAGTAGGTAATGCAAACCAAGATGAATGAATTCTTCGATTGGTGGAAGTAAACACATTTAGAGTGTTAATAGAGTTTAGAATTTTTTGTTGTAATGAATATAGTTAGTAGTTTAGGAACAAGTGTTAATTTCATGATCTTTGTATCAAAAAGTGTGTTTGTAAACAAAAAAGGATACTTGCTAGGAAGAAATGATGGGACAGACTCTTTATTTTGTATTTCAACCAAATAATATCAATAAGAAAAGCAAATCAAGATTAGGGACTCCATTGTTTGTTAGAATTGAAAGAATTCATGGTATAGATGGTTCATGGATATTGATTTCACAATTAATATAGTCATTAAGTAAGTAAAAAACGATAATTTCATGGTCATTGAATGAAAAATAATCTTTGGAGCAGAAAGAGGAGTGTAATTAGCTGGAGGCGCATTGAATGTCTCATTATTTTTGAATGAAACTATTTAACAATAGTACGAAATGCAAGCCAAGATGAATGAATTCTTCGATTGGTGGAAGTAAATACATTTAGAGTGTTAATAGGGTTTGGAATGGTTTGTTTTAATGAATAGAGTTAATAGTTTGGGACAAGTGTTAATTTCATGATCTTTGCATCAAAAAGTGTGTTTGTAGACAAAAAAGGATACTTGCTAAGTAGAAATGATGGGACAGACTCTTTATTTTGTATTTCAACCAATTAATATCAATAAGAAAAGCAAATCAAGATCAGCGACTCCATTGTTTGTTGGAATTGAAAGAATTCAGGGTATAGATGGTTCATGGATATTGATTTCACAATTAATATAGTCGTTAAGTATGAAACAAATGATAATTTCATGGTCATTGAATGAAAAATAGTCTTCGGAAAAGAAAGAGGAGTGCAATTAGCTGCAGGCGCATTGAATGTCTCATTATTTTTGAATGAAACTACTTAACAATTGTACAAAATGCAAACCAAGATGAATGAATTCTTCGATTGGTAGAAGTAAAGACATTTAGATTGTTAATGGAGTTTAGAATTGTTTGTTGTAATGAATATAGTTAGTAGTTTTAGGAACAAGTGTGTTAATTTCATGATCTTTGTATCAAAAAGTGTGTTTGTAAACAAAAAAGGATACTTGCTAGGAAGAAATGATGGGCAGACTCTTTATTTTGTATTTCAACGAAATAATATCAATAAGAAAAGCAAATCAAGATTAGGGATTCCATTGTTTGTTAGAATTGAAAGAATTCATGGTATAGATGGTTCATGGATATTGATTTCACAATTAATATAGTCATTAAGTAACTCAAAAACGATAATTTGATGGTCATTGAATGAAAAATAATCTTTGGAGCAGAAAGAGGAGTGTAATTAGCTGGAGGCGCATTGAATGTCTCATTATTTTTGAATGAAACTATTTAACAATAGTACGAAATGCAAACCAAGATGAATGAATTCTTCGATTGGAGGAAGTAAACACATTTAGAGTGTTAATAGAGTTTAGAATTGTTTGTTGCAATGAATATAGTTAGTAGTTTAGGAACAAGTGTTAATTTCATGATCTTTGTATCAAAAAGTGTGTTTGTAAACAAAAAAGGATACTTGCTAAGAAAAAATGATGGGACGGACTCTTTATTTTATATTTCAACCAATTAATATCAATAAGAAAAGCAAATCAAGATCAGGGACTCTATTGTTTGTTGGAATTGAAAGAATTCATCGTATAGATGGTTCATGGATATTGATTTTACAATTAATATAGTCGTTAAGTATGAAACAAACAATAATTTCATAGTCATTGAATGAAAAATAGTCTTCGGAAAAGAAAGAGGAGTATAATTAGATGGAGGCACATTGAATGTCTCATTATTTTTTAATGAAACTATTTAACAATAGTACGAAATGCAAACCAAGATGAATGAATTCTTCGATTGGTGGAAGTAAACACATTTAGAGTGTTAATAGTGTTTGGAATGGTTTGTTTTAACGAATATAGTTAATAGTTTGGGCACAAGTGTTAACTTTATGATCTTTTCATCAAAAAGTGTGTTTGTAAACAAAAAAGGATACTTGCTAAGAAAAATGATGGGACGGACTCTTTATTTTGTATTTCAACCAATTAATATCATTAACAAAAGCAAATGATGATCAGCAACTCCATTGTTTTGTCGGAATTGAAAGAATTCATGGTATAGATGGTTTATTGATATTGATTTAACAATTAATATAGTAGTTAAATATGACACAAACGATAATTTCATGGTCATTGAATGAAAAATAGTCTTTGGAACAGAAAGAGGAGTGTAATTAGCTGGAGGTGCATTGAATGTCTCATTATTTTTGAATGAAACAATTTAACAATAGTAGGTAATGCAAACCAAGATCAATGAATTCTTCGATTGGTGGAAGTAAACACATTTAGAGTGTTAATAGAGTTTAGAATTGTTTGTTGTAATGAATATAGTTAGTAGTTTAGGAACAAGTGTTAATATCATGATCTTTGTATCAAAAAGTGTGTTTGTAAACAAAAAAGGATACTTGCTAAGAAGAAATGATGGGACGGAATCTTTATTTTGTATTTCAACCAATTAAAATCAATAAGAAAAGCAAATCAAGATCAGGGATTCCATTGTTTATCTGAATTGAAAGAATTCATGGTATAGATGGTTCATGGATATTGATTTCACAATTAATATAGTTGTTAAGTATGACACAAACTATAATTTCATGGTCTTTGAATGAAAAATAGTCTTTGGAACAGAAAGAGGAGTGTAATTAGCTGGAAGCGCATTGAATGTCTCATTATTTTTCAATAAAACTACTTAACAATAGTACGAAATGAAAACCAACATGAATGAATTCTTCGATTGGTGGAAGTAAATACATTTAGAGTGTTAATAGGGTTTGGAATGGTTTGTTTTAATGAATAGAGTTAATAGTTTGGGACAAGTGTTAATTTCATGATCTTTGCATCAAAAAGTGTGTGTTTGTAGACAAAAAAGGATACTTGCTAAGTAGAAATGATGGGACGGACTCTTTATTTTGTATTTCAACCAATTAATATCAATAAGAAAAGCAAATCAAGATCAACGACTCCATTGTTTGTTGGAATTGAAAGAATTCAGGGTATAGATGGTTCATGGATATTGATTTCACAATTAATATAGTCGTTAAGTATGAAACAAACGATAATTTCATGGTCATTGAATGAAAAATAGTCTTCGGAAAAGAAAGAGGAGTGTAATTAGCTGCAGGCGCATTGAATGTCTCATTATTTTTGAATGAAACTACTTATAAATAGTACGAAATGCAAACCAAGATGAATGAATTCTTCGATTGGTGGAAGTAAACACCTTTAGAGGGTTAATAGGGTTTAGAATGGTTTGTTTTAATGAATTTACTTAGTAGTTTAGGCACAAGTGTGAATTTCATGATCTTTGTATCAAAAAGAGTGTTTGTAGATAAAAAAAGATACTTGCTAAGTAGAAATGATGCGACGCACTTTTTATTTTGTATTTCAACCAATTAATATCAATAAGAAAGGCAAATCAAGATCAGGGACTCCATTGTTTGTTAGAATTGAAAGAATTCATGGTATAGATGGTTCATCGATATTGATTTTACAATTAATATAGTCGTTAAGTATGACACAAACGATAATTTCATGGTCATTGAATGAAAAATTGTCTTCGGAAAAGAAAGAGGAGTATAATTAGCTGGAGGCGCATTGAATGTCTCATTATTTTTGAATGAAACTACTTAACAATAGTACAAAATGCAAACCAAGATGAATGAATTCCTCGATTGGTGGAAGTAAACACATTTAGAGTGTTAATAGGGTTTAGAATGGTTTGTTTCAATGAATATAGTTAGTAGTTTAAGCACAAGTGTTAATTTCATGATCTCTGTATCAAAAAGAGTGTTTGTAGATAAAAAAGGATACTTGCTAAGTAGAAATGATGGGACGGACTTTTTATTTTATATTTCAACCAATTAATATCAATAAGAAAAGCAAATCAAGATCAGGGACTCCATTGTTTGTTGGAATTGAAAGAATTCATGGTATAGATGGTTCATGGATATTGATTTCAAAATTAATATAGTCGTTAAGTATGACACAAACGATAATTTCATGGTGTTTGAATGAAAAATAGTCTTTGGAACAGAAAGAGGAGTGTAATTAGCTGGAAGCGCATTGAATGTCTCATTATTTTTTAATGAAACTAATTAACAATAGTACGAAATGCAAACCAAGATGAATGAATTCTTCGATTGGTGGAAGTGAACACATTTAGAGTGTTAATAGGGTTTGGAATGGTTTGTTTTAATGAATATAGTTAATAGTTTGGGACAAGTGTTAATTTCATGATCTTTGCATCAAAAAGTATGTTTGTAGACAAAAAAGGATACTTGCTAGGTAGAAATGATAGGACGGACTCTTTATTTTGTATTTCAACCAATTAATATCAATAAGAAAAGCAAATCAAGATCAGCGACTCCATTGTTTGCTGGAATTGATCGAATTCATGGTATAGATGGTTCATGAATATTGATTTCACAATTAATATAGTCGTTAAGTATGACACAAACGATAATTTCATGGTCTTTGAATAAAAAATAGTCTTTGGAACATAAAGAGGAGTGTAATTAGCTGGAAGCGCATTGAATGTCTCATTATTTTTTAATGAAACTATTTAACAATAGTACGAAATGCAAACCAAGATGAATGAATTCTTCGATTGGTGGAAGTAAACACATTTAGAGTGTTAATAGGGTTCGGAATGGTTTGTTTTAATGAATATAGTTAAGAGTTTGGGCACAAGTGTTAATTTCATGATCTTTGCATCAAAAAGTGTGTTTGCAGACAAAAAAGGATACTTGCCAAGTAGAAATGATGGGACGGACTCTTTATTTTGTATTTCAAACAATTAATATCATAAACAAAAGCAAATCAAGATCAGGCACTCCATTGTTTGTCGGAATTGAAAGAATTCGGGGTATAGATGGTTCATTGATTTTGATTTCACAATTAATATTGTAGTTAAATATGACGCAAATGATAATTTCATGGTCATTGAATGAAAAATAATTTTTGGAACAGAAAGAGGAGTGTAATTAGCTCCAGGCGCATTGAATGTCTCATTATTTTTGAATGAAACTAATTAACAATAGTACGAAATGCAAACCAAGATGAATGAATTCTTCGATTGGTGGAAGTAAACACATTTAAAGTGTTAATAGGGTTTAGAATGGTTTGTTTTAATGAATATAGTTAGTAGTTTAGGCACAAGTGTTAATTTCATGATCTTTGTATCAAAAAGTGTGTGTATAGACAAAAAAGGATACGTTCTAAGTAGAAATGATGGGACGGACTCTTTATTTTGTATTTCAACCAATTAATATCAATAAGAAAAGCAAATCAAGATCAAGGACTCCATTGTTTGTCGGAATTGAAAGAATTCATGGTATATATGGTTTATGGATATTGATTTCACAATTAATATAGTCGTTAACTATTACACAAACCATAATTTCAAGGTCATTGAATGAAAAATAGTCTTTGGAACAGAAAGAGGAGTGTAATTAGCTGGAGGCGCATTGAATGTCTCATTATTTTTGAATGAAACAACTTAACAATTGTACAAAATGCAAACCAAGATGAATGAATTCTTCGATTGGTAGAAGTAAAGACATTTAGATTGTTAATGGAGTTTAGAATTGTTTGTTGTAATGAATATAGTTAGTAGTTTAGGAACAAGTGTTAATTTCATGATCTTTGTATCAAAAAGTGTGTTTGTAAACAAAAAAGGATACTTGCTAGGAAGAAATGATGGGCAGACTCTTTATTTTGTATTTCAACGAAATAATATCAATAAGAAAAGCAAATCAAGATTAGGGATTCCATTGTTTGTTAGAATTGAAAGAATTCATGGTATAGATGGTTCATGGATATTGATTTCACAATTAATATAGTCATTAAGTAACTCAAAAACGATAATTTGATGGTCATTGAATGAAAAATAATCTTTGGAGCAGAAAGAGGAGTGTAATTAGCTGGAGGCGCATTGAATGTCTCATTATTTTTGAATGAAACTATTTAACAATAGTACGAAATGCAAACCAAGATGAATGAATTCTTCGATTGGAGGAAGTAAACACATTTAGAGTGTTAATAGAGTTTAGAATTGTTTGTTGCAATGAATATAGTTAGTAGTTTAGGAACAAGTGTTAATTTCATGATCTTTGTATCAAAAAGTGTGTTTGTAAACAAAAAAGGATACTTGCTAAGAAAAAATGATGGGACGGACTCTTTATTTTATATTTCAACCAATTAATATCAATAAGAAAAGCAAATCAAGATCAGGGACTCTATTTGTTTGTTGGAATTGAAAGAATTCATCGTATAGATGGTTCATGGATATTGATTTTACAATTAATATAGTCGTTAAGTATGAAACAAACAATAATTTCATAGTCATTGAATGAAAAATAGTCTTCGGAAAAGAAAGAGGAGTATAATTAGATGGAGGCACATTGAATGTCTCATTATTTTTTAATGAAACTATTTAACAATAGTACGAAATGCAAACCAAGATGAATGAATTCTTCGATTGGTGGAAGTAAACACATTTAGAGTGTTAATAGTGTTTGGAATGGTTTGTTTTAACGAATATAGTTAATAGTTTGGGCACAAGTGTTAACTTTATGATCTTTTCATCAAAAAGTGTGTTTGTAAACAAAAAAGGATACTTGCTAAGAAAAATGATGGGACGGACTCTTTATTTTGTATTTCAACCAATTAATATCATTAACAAAAGCAAATGATGATCAGCAACTCCATTGTTTTGTCGGAATTGAAAGAATTCATGGTATAGATGGTTTATTGATATTGATTTAACAATTAATATAGTAGTTAAATATGACACAAACGATAATTTCATGGTCATTGAATGAAAAATAGTCTTTGGAACAGAAAGAGGAGTGTAATTAGCTGGAGGTGCATTGAATGTCTCATTATTTTTGAATGAAACAATTTAACACAATAGTAGGTAATGCAAACCAAGATCAATGAATTCTTCGATTGGTGGAAGTAAACACATTTAGAGTGTTAATAGAGTTTAGAATTGTTTGTTGTAATGAATATAGTTAGTAGTTTAGGAACAAGTGTTAATATCATGATCTTTGTATCAAAAAGTGTGTTTGTAAACAAAAAAGGATACTTGCTAAGAAGAAATGATGGGACGGAATCTTTATTTTGTATTTCAACCAATTAAAATCAATAAGAAAAGCAAATCAAGATCAGGGATTCCATTGTTTATCTGAATTGAAAGAATTCATGGTATAGATGGTTCATGGATATTGATTTCACAATTAATATAGTTGTTAAGTATGACACAAACTATAATTTCATGGTCTTTGAATGAAAAATAGTCTTTGGAACAGAAAGAGGAGTGTAATTAGCTGGAAGCGCATTGAATGTCTCATTATTTTTCAATAAAACTACTTAACAATAGTACGAAATGAAAACCAACATGAATGAATTCTTCGATTGGTGGAAGTAAATACATTTAGAGTGTTAATAGGGTTTGGAATGGTTTGTTTTAATGAATAGAGTTAATAGTTTGGGACAAGTGTTAATTTCATGATCTTTGCATCAAAAAGTGTGTTTGTAGACAAAAAAGGATACTTGCTAAGTAGAAATGATGGGACGGACTCTTTATTTTGTATTTCAACCAATTAATATCAATAAGAAAAGCAAATCAAGATCAACGACTCCATTGTTTGTTGGAATTGAAAGAATTCAGGGTATAGATGGTTCATGGATATTGATTTCACAATTAATATAGTCGTTAAGTATGAAACAAACGATAATTTCATGGTCATTGAATGAAAAATAGTCTTCGGAAAAGAAAAAGAGGAGTGTAATTAGCTGCAGGCGCATTGAATGTCTCATTATTTTTGAATGAAACTACTTATAAATAGTACGAAATGCAAACCAAGATGAATGAATTCTTCGATTGGTGGAAGTAAACACATTTTAGAGGGTTAATAGGGTTTTAGAATGGTTTGTTTTAATGAATTTACTTAGTAGTTTAGGCACAAGTGTGAATTTCATGATCTTTGTATCAAAAAAAGTGTGTTTGTAGATAAAAAAAGATACTTGCTAAGTAGAAATGATGCGACGCACTTTTTATTTTGTATTTCAACCCAATTAATATCAATAAGAAAGGCAAATCAAGATCAGGGACTCCATTGTTTGTTAGAATTGAAAGAATTCATGGTTTAGATGGTTCATCGATATTGATTTTACAATTAATATAGTCGTTAAGTATGACACACAAACGATAATTTCATGGTCATTGAATGAAAAATTTTCTTCGGAAAAAGAAAGAGGAGTATAATTAGCTGGAGGCGCATTGAATGTCTCATTATTTTTGAATGAAACTACTTAACAATAGTACAAAATGCAAACCAAGATATGAATGAATTCCTCGATTGGTGGAAAGTAAACACATTTAGAGTGTTAATAGGGTTTAGAATGGTTTGTTTCAATGAATATAGTTTAGTAGTTTAAGCACAAGTGTTAATTTCATGATCTCTGTATCAAAAAGAGTGTTTGTAGATAAAAAAGGATACTTGCTAAGTAGAAATGATGGGACGGACTTTTTATTTTATATTTCAACCAATTAATATCAATAAGAAAAGCAAATCAAGATCAGGGACTCCATTGTTTGTTGGAATTGAAAGAATTCATGGTATAGATGGTTCATGGATATTGATTTCAAAATTAATATAGTCGTTAAGTATGACACAAACGATAATTTCATGGTGTTTGAATGAAAAATAGTCTTTGGAACAGAAAGAGGAGTGTAATTAGCTGGAAGCGCATTGAATGTCTCATTATTTTTTAATGAAACTAATTAACAATAGTACGAAATGCAAACCAAGATGAATGAATTCTTCGATTGGTGGAAGTGAACACATTTAGAGTGTTAATAGGGTTTGGAATGGTTTGTTTTAATGAATATAGTTAATAGTTTGGGACAAGTGTTTAATTTCATGATCTTTGCATCAAAAAGTATGTTTGTAGACAAAAAAGGATACTTGCTAGGTAGAAATGATAGGACGGACTCTTTATTTTGTATTTCAACCAATTATGATATCAATAAGAAAAGCAAATCAAGATCAGCGACTCCATTGTTTGCTGGAATTGATCGAATTCATGGTATAGATGGTTCATGAATATTGATTTCACAATTAATATAGTCGTTAAGTATGACACAAACGATAATTTCATGGTCTTTGAATAAAAAAATAGTCTTTGGAAACATAAAGAGGAGTGTAATTAGCTGGAAGCGCATTGAATGTCTCATTATTTTTTTAATGAAACTATTTAACAATAGTACGAAATGCAAACCAAGATGAATGAATGAATTCTTCGATTGGTGGAAGTAAACACATTTAGAGTGTTTAATAGGGTTCGGAATGGTTTTGTTTTAATGAATATAGTTAAGAGTTTGGGCACAAGTGTTAATTTCATGATCTTTGCATCAAAAAGTGTGTTTGCAGACAAAAAAGGATACTTGCCAAGTAGAAATGATGGGACGGACTCTTTATTTTGTATTTCAAACAATTAATATCATAAACAAAAGCAAATCAAGATCAGGCACTCCATTGTTTGTCGGAATTGAAAGAATTCGGGGTATAGATGGTTCATTGATTTTGATTTCACAATTAATATTGTAGTTAAATATGACGCAAATGATAATTTCATGGTCATTGAATGAAAAATAATTTTTGGAACAGAAAGAGGAGTGTAATTAGCTCCAGGCGCATTGAATGTCTCATTATTTTTGAATGAAACTAATTAACAATAGTACGAAATGCAAACCAAGATGAATGAATTCTTCGATTGGTGGAAGTAAACACATTTAAAGTGTTAATAGGGTTTAGAATGGTTTGTTTTAATGAATATAGTTAGTAGTTTAGGCACAAGTGTTAATTTCATGATCTTTGTATCAAAAAGTGTGTGTATAGACAAAAAAGGATACGTTCTAAGTAGAAATGATGGGACGGACTCTTTATTTTGTATTTCAACCAATTAATATCAATAAGAAAAGCAAATCAAGATCAAGGACTCCATTGTTTGTCGGAATTGAAAGAATTCATGGTATATATGGTTTATGGATATTGATTTCACAATTAATATAGTCGTTAACTATTACACAAACCATAATTTCAAGGTCATTGAATGAAAAATAGTCTTTGGAACAGAAAGAGGAGTGTAATTAGCTGGAGGCGCATTGAATGTCTCATTATTTTTGAATGAAACAACTTAACAATTGTACAAAATGCAAACCAAGATGAATGAATTCTTCTTTTGGTGGAAGTAAACACATTTAGAGTGTTAATAGGGTTTAGAATGGTTTGTTTTAATGAATATAATTAGTAGTTTAGGCACAAGTGTTAATTCATTATCTTTGTATCAAAAAGTGTGTTTGTAAACAAAAAAGGATACTTGCTAAGAAGAAATGATGGGACGGACTCTTTATTTTGTATTTCAACCAAATAATATCAATAAGAAAAGCAAATCAAGATCAGGGACTCCATTGTTTGTCGGAATAGAAAGAATTTAGGGTATAGATGGTTCATGGATATTGATTTGGCAATTAATATAGTCGTTAAGTATGAAACAGACGATAATTTCATCGTCATTGAATGAAAAATAGTCTTCGAAAAAGAAAGAGGAGTGTAATTAGCTGGAGGCGCATTGAATGTCTCATTATTTTTGAATGAAACTACTTAACAATAGTACGAAATGCAAACCAAGATGAATGAATTCTTCAATTGGTGGAAGTAAACACATCTAGAGTGTTAATGGAGTTTAGAATTGTTTGTTGTAATGAATATAGTTAGTAGTTTAGGAACAAGTGTTAATATCATGATCTTTGTATCAAAAAGTGTGTTTGTAAACAAAAAAGGATACTTGCTCAGAAGAAATGATGGGACGGAATCTTTATTTGGTATTTCAACCAATTAAAATCAATAAGAAAAGCAAATCAAGATCAGGGACACCATTGTTTATCTCAATTGAAAGAATTCATGGTATAGATGCTTCATGGATATTGATTTCACAATTAATATAGTCGTTAAGTATGACACAAACGATAATTTCATGGTCTTTGAATGAAAAATAGTCTTTGGAACAGAAAGAGGAGTGTAATTAGCTGGAAGCGCATTGAATGTCTCATTATTTTTCAATGAAACTACTTAACAATAGTACGAAATGCAAACCAAGATGAATGAATTCTTCGATTGGTGGAAGTAAACACATTTAGAGTGTTAATAGGGTTTGGAATGGTTTGTTTTAATGAATAGAGTTAATAGTTTGGGACAAGTGTTAATTTCATGATCTTTGCATCAAAAAGTGTGTTTGTAGACAAAAAAGGATACTTGCTAAGTAGAAATGATGGGACAGACTCTTTATTTTGTATTTCAACTGATTAATATCAATAAGAAAAGCAAATCAAGATCAGCGACTCCATTTTTTGTTGGAATTGAAAGAATTCAGGGTATAGATGGTTCATGGATATTGATTTCACAATTAATATAGTTGTTAAGTATGAAACAAACGATAATTTCATGGTCATTGAATGAAAAATAGTCTTCGGAAAAGAAAGTGGAGTGTAATTAGCTGCAGGCGCATTGAATGTCTCATTATTTTTGAATGAAACTACTTACCAATAGTACGAAATGCAAACCAAGATGAATGAATTCTTCGATTGGTGGAAGTAAACACCTTTAGAGTGTTAATAGGGTTTAGAATGGTTTGTTTTAATGAATTTACTTAGTAGTTTAGGCACAAGTGTGAATTTCATGATCTTTGTATCAAAAAGAGTGTTTGTAGATACAAAAGGATACTTGCTAAGTAGAAATGATGGGACGGACTTTTTATTTTGTATTTGAACCAATTAATATCAATAAGAAAAGCAAATCAAGATCAGGGGACTCCATTGTTTGTTGGAATTGAAATTGAAAGAATTCATGGTATAGATGGTTCATCGATATTGATTTTACAATTAATATAGTCGTTAAGTATGACACAAACGATAATTTCATGGTCATTGAATGAAAAATAGTCTTCGGAAAAGAAAGAGGAGTATAATTAGCTGGAGGCGCATTGAATGTCTCATTATTTTTGAATGAAACTACTTAACAATAGAACGAAATGCAAACTAAGATGAATGAATTCTGCGATTGGTGGAAGTAAACACATTTAGAGTGTTAATAGGGTTTAGAATGGTTTGTTTCAATGAATATAGTTAGTAGTTTAGGCACAAGTGTTAATTTCACGATCTCTGTATCAAAAAGAGTGTTTGTAGATAAAAAAGGATACTTGCTAAGTAGAAATGATGGGACGGACTTTTTATTTTATATTTCAACCAATTAATATCAATAAGAAAAGCAAATCAAGATCAGGGACTCCATTGTTTGTTGGAATTGAAAGAATTCATCGTATAGATGGTTCATGGATATTGATTTCACAATTAATATAGTCGTGAAGTATGACACAAACGATAATTTCATGGTCATTGAATGAAAAATAGTCTTTGGAACAGAAAGAGGAGTGTAATTAGCTGGAGGCGCATTGAATGTCTCATTATTTTTGAATGAAACTATTTAACAATAGTACGAAATGCAAACCAAGATGAATGAATTCTTCGATTGGTGGAAGTAAACACATTTAGAGTGTTAATAGTGTTTGGAATGGTTTGTTTTAACGAATATAGTTAATAGTTTGGGCACAAGTGTTAACTTCATGATCTTTGCATCAAAAAGTGTGTTCGTAAACAAAAAAGGATACTTGCTAAGAAAAATGATGGGACGGACTCTTTATTTTGTATTTCAACCAATTAATATCATTAACAAAAGCAAATCATGATCAGCGACTCCATTGTTTTGTCAGAATTGAAAGAATTCATGGTATAGATGGTTCATTGATATTTATTTCACAATTAATATAGTAGTTAAATATGAGAGAAACGATAACTTCATGGTCATTGAATGAAAAATAGTCTTTGGAACAGAAAGAGGAGTGTAATTAGCTGGAGGTGCATTGAATGTCTCATTATTTTTGAATGAAACAATTTAACAATAGTAGGTAATGCAAACCAACATGAATGAATTCTTCGATTGGTGGAAGTAAACACATTTAGAGTGTGAATAGAGTTTAGAATTGTTTGTTGTAATGAATATAGTTAGTAGTTTAGGAACAAGTGTTAATATCATGATCTTTGTATCAAAAAGTGTGTTTGTAAACAAAAAAGGATACTTGCTAAGAAGAAATGATGGGACGGAATCTTTATTTTGTATTTCAACCAATTAAAATCAATAAGAAAAGCAAATCAAGATTAGGGACTCCATTGTTTATCTGAATTGAAAGAATTCATGGTATAGATGGTTCATGGATATTGATTTCACAATTAATATTGTCGTTAAGTATGACACAAACGATAATTTCATGGTCTTTGAATGAAAAATAGTCTTTGGAACAGAAAGAGGAGTGTAATTAGCTAGAAGCGCATTGAATGTCTCATTATTTTTCAATAAAACTACTTAACAATAGTACCAAATGAAAACCAAGATGAATGAATTCTTCGATTGGTGGAAGTAAACACATTTAGAGTGTTAATAGGGTTTGGAATGGTTTGTTTGAATGAATAGAGTTAATAGTTTGGGACAAGTGTTAATTTCATGATCTTTGCATCAAAAAGTGTGTTTGTAGACAAAAAAGGATACTTGCTAAGTAGAAATGATGGGACGGACTCTTTATTTTGTATTTCAACCAATTAATATCAATAAGAAAAGCAAATCAAGATCAGCGACTCCATTGTTTGTTGGAATTGAAAGAATTCAGGGTATAGATGGTTCATGGATATTGATTTCACAATTAATATATTCGTTAAGTATGACACAAACGATAATTTCATGGTCATTGAATGAAAAATAGTCTTCGGAAAAGAAAGAGGAGTGTAATTAGCTGGAGGCGCATTGAATGTCTCATTATTTTTGAATGAAACTACTTACAAATAGTACGAAATGCAAACCAAGATGAATGAATTCTTCGATTGGTGGAAGTAAACACCTTAAGAGTGTTAATAGGGTTTAGAATGGTTTGTTTTAATGAATTTACTTAGTAGTTTAGGCACAATTGTGAATTTCATGATCCTTGTATCAAAAAGAGTGTTTGTAGATAAAAAAGGATACTTGCTAAGTAGAAATGATGGGACGCACTTTTTATTTTGTATTTCAACCAATTAATATCAATAAGAAAGGCAAATCAAGATCAGGGACTCCATTGTTGGTTGGAATTGAAAGAATTCATGGTATAGATGGTTCATCGATATTGATTTTACAATTAATATAGTCGTTAAGTATGACACAAACGATAATTTCATGGTCATTAAATGAAAAATAGTCTTCGGAAAAGAAAAAGGAGTATAATTAGCTGGAGGCGCATTGAATGTCTCATTATTTTTGAATGAAACTACTTAACAATAGTACGAAATGCAAACTAAGATGAATGAATTCTTTGATTTGTGGAAGTAAACACATTTAGAGTGTTAATAGGGTTTAGAATGGTTTGTTTCAATGAATATAGTTAGTAGTTTAGGCACAAGTGTTAATTTCATGATCTCTGTATCAAAAAGAGTGTTTGTAGATAAAAAAGGATACTTGCTAAGTAGAAATGATGGGACGGACTTTTTATTTTATATTTCAACCAATTAATATCAATAAGAAAAGCAAATCAAGATTAGGGACTCCATTGTTTGTTGGAATTGAAAGAATTCATGGTATAGATGGTTCATGGATATTGATTTCACAATTAATATAGTAGTTAAGTATGACACAAACGAAAATTTCATGGTCTTTGAAAGAAAAATAGTCTTTGGAACAGAAAGAGGAGTGTAATTAGCTGGAAGCGCATTGAATGTGTCATTATTTTTTAATGAAACTACTTAACAATAGTACGAAATGCAAACCAAGATGAATGAATTCTTCGATTGGTGGAAGTCAACACATTTAGAGTGTTAATAGGGTTTGGAATGGTTTGTTTTAATGAATATAGTTAATAGTTTGGGACAAGTGTTAATTTCTTGATCTTTGCATCAAAAAGTGTGTTTGTAGACAAAAAAGGATACTTGCTAAGTAGAAATGATAGGACAGACTCTTTATTTTGTATTTCAACCAATTAATATCAATAAGAAAAGCAAATCAAGATCAGTGACTCCATTGTTTGTTGGAATTGAACGAATTCATGGTATAGATGGTTCATGGATATTGATTTCACAATTAATATAGTCGTTAAGTATGACACAAACGATAATTTCATGGTCTTTGAAAGAAAAATAGTCTTTGGAACAGAAAGAGGAGTGTAATTAGCTGGAAGCGCATTGAATGTCTCATTATTTTTCAATGAAACTACTTAACAATAGTACGAAATGCAAACCAAGATGAATGAATTCTTCGATTGGTGGAAGTAAACACATTTAGAGTGTTAATAGGGTTTGGAATGGTTTGTTTTAATGAATATAGTTAATAATTTGGGCACAAGTGTTAATTTAATGATCTTTGCATCAAAAAGTGTGTTTGTAAACAAAAAAGGATACTTGCTAAGAAGAAATGATTTGACGGACACTTTATTTTGTGTTTCAACCAATTAATATCAATAAGAAAAGCAAATCAAGATCAGCGACTCCATTGTTTGTTGGAATTGAAAGAATTCATGGTATAGATGGTTCATGGATATTGATTTCACAATTAATATAGTCGTTAAGTATGACACAAACGATAATTTCATGGTCTTTGAATGAAAAATAGTCTTTGGAACAGAAAGAGGAGTGTAATTAGCTGGAAGCGCATTGAATGTCTCATTATTTTTTAATGAAACTACTTAACAATAGTACGAAATGCAAACCAAGATGAATGAATTCTTCGATTGGTGGAAGTAAACACATTTAGAGTGTTAATAGGGTTTGGAATGGTTTGTTTTAATGAATATAGTTAAGAGTTTGGGCACAAGTGTTAATTTCATGATCTTTGCATCAAAAAGTGTGTTTGTAGACAAAAAAGGATACTTGCTAAGTAGAAATGATGGGACGGACTCTTTATTTTGTATTTCAACCAATTAATATCATAAACAAAAGCAAATCAAGATCAGGCACTCCATTGTTTGTCGGAATTGAAAGAATTCGGGGTATAGATGGTTCATTGATATTGATTTCACAATTAATATTGTAGTTAAATATGACGCAAATGATAATTTCATGGTCATTGAATGAAAAATAGTTTTTGGAACAGAAAGAGGAGTGTAATTAGCTGGAGGCACATTGAATGTCTCATTATTTTTGAATGAAACTAATTAACAATAGTACGAAATGCAAACCAAGATGAATGAATTCTTCGATTGGTGGAAGTAAACACATTTAGAGTGTTAATAGGGTTTGGAATGGTTTGTTTTAATGAATAGAGTTAATAGTTTGGGACAAGTGTTAATTTCATGATCTTTGCATCAAAAAGTGTGTTTGTAGACAAAAAAGGATACTTGCTAAGTAGAAATGATGGGACGGACTCTTTATTTTGTATTTTAACCAATTAATATCAATAAGAAAAGCAAATCAAGATCAGCGACTCCATTGTTTGTTGGAATTGAAAGAATTAAGGGTATAGATGGTTCATGGATATTGATTTCACAATTAATATAGTCGTTAAGTATGAAACAAACGATAATTTCATGGTCATTGAATGAAAAATAGTCTTCGGAAAAGAAAGTGGAGTGTAATTAGCTGGAGGCGCATTGAATGTCTCATTATTTTTGAATGAAACTACTTACAAATAGTACGAAATGCAAACCAAGATGAATGAATTCTTCGATTGGTGGAAGTAAACACCTTTAGAGTGTTAATAGGGTTTAGAATGGTTTGTTTTAATGAATTTACTTAGTAGTTTAGGCACAAGTGTGAATTTCATGATCTTTGTATCAAAAAGAGTGTTTGTAGATGAAAAAGGATACTTGCTAAGTAGAAATGATGGGACGCACTTTTTATTTTGTATTTCAACCAATTAATATCAATAAGAAAGGCAAATCAAGATCAGGGACTCCATTGTTTGTTGGAATTGAAAGAATTCATGGTATAGATGGTTCATCGATATTGATTTTACAATTAATATAGTCGTTAAGTATGACACAAACGATAATTTCATGGTCATTGAATGAAAAATAGTCTTCGGAAAAGAAAGAGGAGTATAATTAGCTGGAGGCGCATTGAATGTCTCATTATTTTTGAATGAAAGTACTTAACAATAGTACGAAATGCAAACTAAGATGAATGAATTCTTCGATTTGTGGAAGTAAACACATTTAGAGTGTTAATAGGGTTTAGAATGGTTTGTTTCAATGAATATAGTTAGTAGTTTAGGCACAAGTGTTAATTTCATGATCTCTATATCAAAAAGAGTGTTTGTAGATAAAAAAGGATACTTGCTAAGTAGAAATGATGGGACGGAATTTTTATTTTATATTTCAACCAATTAATATCAATAAGAAAAGCAAATCAAGATCAGGGACTCCATTGTTTGTTGGAATTGAAAGAATTCATGGTATAGATGGTTCATGGATATTGATTTCACAATTAATATAGTAGTTAAGTATGACACAAACGATAATTTCATGGTCTTTGAATGAAAAATAGTCTTTGGAACAGAAAGAGGAGTGTAATTAGCTGGAAGCGCATTGAATGTGTCATTATTTTTTAATGAAACTACTTAACAATAATACGAAATGCAAACCAAGATGAATGAATTCTTCGATTGGTGGAAGTGAACACATTTAGAGTGTTAATAGGGTTTGGAATGGTTTGTTTTAATGAATATAGTTAATAGTTTGGGACAAGTGTTAATTTCTTGATCTTTGCATCAAAAAGTGTGTTTGTAGACAAAAAAGGATACTTGCTAAGTAGAAATGATAGGACGGACTCTTTATTTTGTATTTCAACAATTTAATATCAATAAGAAAAGCAAATCAAGATCAGTGACTCCATTGTTTGTTGGAATTGAACGAATTCATGGTATAGATGGTTCATGGATATTGATTTCACAATTAATATAGTCGTTAAGTATGACACAAACGATAATTTCATGGTCTTTGAATGAAAAATAGTCTTTGGAACATAAAGAGGAGTGTAATTAGCTGGAAGCGCATTGAATGTCTCATTATTTTTTAATGAAACTATTTAACAATAGTACGAAATGCAAACCAAGATGAATGAATTCTTCGATTGGTGGAAGTAAACACATTTAGAGTGTTAATAGGGTTTGGAATGGTTTGTTTTAATGAATATAGTTAATAATTTGGGCACAAGTGTTAATTTAATGATGTTTGCATCAAAAAGAGTGTTTGTAAACAAAAAAGGATACTTGCTAAGAAGAAATGATTTGACGGACACTTTATTTTGTATTTCAACCAATTAATATCAATAAGAAAAGCAAATCAAGATCAGCGACTCCATTGTTTGTTGGAATTGAAAGAATTCATGGTATAGATGGTTCATGGATATTGATTTCACAATTAATATAGTCGTGAAGTATGACACAAACGATAATTTCATGGTCATTGAATGAAAAATAGTCTTTGGAACAGAAAGAGGAGTGTAATTAGCTGGAGGCGCATTGAATGTCTCATTATTTTTGAATGAAAATATTTAACAATAGTACGAAATGCAAACCAAGATGAATGAATTCTTTGATTGGTGGAAGTAAACACATTTAGAGTGTTAATAGTGTTTGGAATGGTTTGTTTTAACGAATATAGTTAATAGTTTGGGCACAAGTGTTAACTTCATGATCTTTGCATCAAAAAGTGTGTTCGTAAACAAAAAAGGATACTTGCTAAGAAAAAATGATGGGACGGACTCTTTATTTTGTATTTCAACCAATTAATATCATTAACAAAAGCAAATCATGATCAGCGACTCCATTGTTTTGTCAGAATTGAAAGAATTCATGGGATAGATGGTTCATTGATATTGATTTCACAATTAATATTGTAGTTAAATATGACGCAAATGATAATTTCATGGTTATTGAATGAAAAATAGTTTTTGGAACAGAAAGAGGAGTGTAATTAGCTGGAGGCACATTGAATGTCTCATTATTTTTGAATGAAACTAATTAACAATAGTACGAAATGCAAACCAAGATGAATGAATTCCTCGATTGGTGGAAGTAAACACATTTAGAGTGTTAATAGGGTTTGGAATGGTTTGTTTTAATGAATAGAGTTAATAGTTTGGGACAAGTGTTAATTTCATGATCTTTGCATCAAAAAGTGTGTTTGTAGACAAAAAAGGATACTTGCTAAGTAGAAATGATGGGACGGACTCTTTATTTTGTATTTTAACCAATTAATATCAATAAGAAAAGCAAATCAAGATCAGCGACTCCATTGTTTGTTGGAATTGAAAGAATTCAGGGTATAGATGGTTCATGGATATTGATTTCACAATTAATATAGTCGTTAAGTATGAAACAAACGATAATTTCATGGTCATTGAATGAAAAATAGTCTTCGGAAAAGAAAGAGGAGTGTAATTAGCTGGAGGCGCATTGAATGTCTCATTATTTTTGAATGAAACTACTTACAAATAGTACGAAATGCAAACCAAGATGAATGAATTCTTCGATTGGTGGAAGTAAACACCTTTAGAGTGTTAATAGGTTTTAGAATGGTTTGTTTTAATGAATTTACTTAGTAGTTTAGGCACAAGTGTGAATTTCATGATCTTTGTATCAAAAAGAGTGTTTGTAGATAAAAAAGGATACTTGCTAAGTAGAAATGATGGGACGCACTTTTTATTTTGTATTTCAACCAATTAATATCAATAAGAAAGGCAAGTCAAGATCAGGGACTCCATTATTTGTTGGAATTGAAAGAATTCATGGTATAGATGGTTCATCGATATTGATTTTACAATTAATATAGTCGTTAAGTATGACACAAACGATAATTTCATGGTCATTGAATGAAAAATAGTCTTCGGAAAAGAAAGAGGAGTATAATTAGCTGGAGGCGCATTGAATGTCTCATTATTTTTGAATGAAAGTACTTAACAATAGTACGAAATGCAAACTAAGATGAATGAATTCTTCGATTTGTGGAAGTAAACACATTTAGAGTGTTAATAGGGTTTAGAATGGTTTGTTTCAATGAATATAGTTAGTAGTTTACGCACAAGTGTTAATTTCATGATCTCTGTATCAAAAAGAGTGTTTGTAGATAAAAAAGGATACTTGCTAAGTAGAAATGATGGGACGGACTTTTTATTTTATATTTCAACCAATTAATATCAATAAGAAAAGCAAATCAAGATCAGGGACTCCATTGTTTGTTGGAATTGAAAGAATTCATGGTATAGATGGTTCATGGATATTGATTTCACAATTAATATAGTAGTTAAGTATGACACAAACGATAATTTCATGGTCTTTGAATGAAAAATAGTCTTTGGAACAGAAAGAGGAATGTAATTAGCTGGAAGCGCATTGAATGTGTCATTATTTTTTAATGAAACTACTTAACAATAATACGAAATGCAAACCAAGATGAATGAATTCTTCGATTGGTGGAAGTGAACACATTTAGAGTGTTAATAGGGTTTGGAATGGTTTGTTTTAATGAATATAGTTAATAGTTTGGGACAAGTGTTAATTTCTTGATCTTTGCATCAAAAAGTGTGTTTGTAGACAAAAAAGGATACTTGCTAAGTAGAAATGATAGGACGGACTCTTTATTTTGTATTTCAACCAATTAATATCAATAAGAAAAGCAAATCAAGAATAGTGACTCCATTGTTTGTTGGAATTGAACGAATTCATGGTATAGATGGTTCATGGATATTGATATCACAATTAATATAGTCGTTAAGTATGACACAAACGATAATTTCATGGTCTTTGAATGAAAAATAGTCTTTGGAACATAAAGAGGAGTGTAATTAGCTGGAAGCGCATTGAATGTCTCATTATTTTTGAATGAAACTATTTAACAATAGTACGAAATGCAAACCAAGATGAATGAATTCTTCGATTGGTGGAAGTAAACACATTTAGAGTGTTAATAGGGTTTGGAATGGTTTGTTTTAATGAATATAGTTAATAATTTGGGCACAAGTGTTAATTTAATGATCTTTGCATCAAAAAGAGTGTTTGTAAACAAAAAAGGATACTTGCTAAGAAGAAATGATTTGACGGACACTTTATTTTGTATTTCAACCAATTAATATCAATAAGAAAAGCAAATCAAGATCAGCGACTCCATTGTTTGTTGGAATTGAAAGAATTCATGGTATAGATGGTTCATGGATATTGATTTCACAATTAATATAGTCGTGAAGTATGACACAAACGATAATTTCATGGTCATTGAATGAAAAATAGTCTTTGGAACAGAAAGAGGAGTGTAATTAGCTGGAGGCGCATTGAATGTCTCATTATTTTTGAATGAAACTATTTAACAATAGTACGAAATGCAAACCAAGATGAATGAATTCTTCGATTGGTGGAAGTAAACACATTTAGAGTGTTAATAGTGTTTGGAATGGTTTGTTTTAACGAATATAGTTAATAGTTTGGGCACAAGTGTTAACTTCATGATCTTTGCATCAAAAAGTGTGTTCGTAAACAAAAAAGGATACTTGCTAAGAAAAATGATGGGACAGACTCTTTATTTTGTATTTCAACCAATTAATATCATTAACAAAAGCAAATCATGATCAGCGACTCCATTGTTTTGTCAGAATTGAAAGAATTCATGGTATAGATGGTTCATTGATATTGATTTCGCAATTAATATTGTAGTTAAATATGACGCAAATGATAATTTCATGGTCATTGAATGAAAAATAGTTTTTGGAACAGAAAGAGGAGTGTAATTAGCTGGAGGCACATTGAATGTCTCATTATTTTTGAATGAAACTAATTAACAATAGTACGAAATGCAAACCAAGATGAATGAATTCTTCGATTGGTGGAAGTAAACACATTTAGAGTGTTAATAGGGTTTGGAATGGTTTGTTTTAATGAATAGAGTTAATAGTTTGGGACAAGTGTTAATTTCATGATCTTTGCATCAAAAAGTGTGTTTGTAGACAAAAAAGGATACTTGCTAAGTAGAAATGATGGGACGGACTCTTTATTTTGTATTTCAACCAATTAATATCAATAAGAAAAGCAAATCAAGAATAGTGACTCCATTGTTTGTTGGAATTGAACGAATTCATGGTATAGATGGTTCATGGATATTGATATCACAATTAATATAGTCGTTAAGTATGACACAAACGATAATTTCATGGTCTTTGAATGAAAAATAGTCTTTGGAACATAAAGAGGAGTGTAATTAGCTGGAAGCGCATTGAATGTCTCATTATTTTTTAATGAAACTATTTAACAATAGTACGAAATGCAAACCAAGATGAATGAATTCTTCGATTGGTGGAAGTAAACACATTTAGAGTGTTAATAGGGTTTGGAATGGTTTGTTTTAATGAATATAGTTAATAATTTGGGCACAAGTGTTAATTTTAATGATCTTTGCATCAAAAAAGAGTGTTTGTAAACAAAAAAAGGATACTTGCTAAGAAGAAATGATTTGACGGACACTTTATTTTGTATTTCAACCAATTAATATCAATAAGAAAAGCAAATCAAGATCAGCGACTCCATTGTTTGTTGGAATTGAAAGAATTCATGGTATAGATGGTTTCATGGATATTGATTTCACAATTAATATAGTCGTGAAGTATGACACAAACGATAATTTCATGGTCATTGAATGAAAAATAGTCTTTGGAACAGAAAAGAGGAGTGTAATTAGCTGGAGGCGCATTGAATGTCTCATTATTTTTTGAATGAAACTATTTAACAATAGTACGAAATGCAAACCATGATGAATGAATTCTTCGATTGGTGGAAGTAAACACATTTAGAGTGTTAATAGTGTTTGGAATGGTTTGTTTTAACGAATATAGTTAATAGTTTGGGCACAAGTGTTAACTTCATGATCTTTGCATCAAAAAGTGTGTTCGTAAACAAAAAAGGATACTTGCTAAGAAAAATGATGGGACGGACTCTTTATTTTGTATTTCAACCAATTAATATCATTAACAAAAGCAAATCATGATCAGCGACTCCATTGTTTTGTCAGAATTGAAAGAATTCATGGTATAGATGGTTCATTGATATTGATTTCACAATTAATATTGTAGTTAAATATGACGCAAATGATAATTTCATGGTCATTGAATGAAAAATAGTTTTTGGAACAGAAAGAGGAGTGTAATTAGCTGGAGGCACATTGAATGTCTCTTTATTTTTGAATGAAACTAATTAACAATAGTACGAAATGCAAACCAAGATGAATGAATTCTTCGATTGGTGGAAGTAAACACATTTAAAGTGTTAGTAGGGTTTAGAATGGTTTGTTTTAATGAATATAGTTAGTAGTTTAGGCACAAGTGTTAATTTCATGATCTTTGTATCAAAAAGTGTGTGTATAGACAAAAAAGGATACGTTCTAAGTAGAAATGATGGGACAGACTCTTTATTTTGTATTTCAACCAATTAATATCAATAAGAAAAGCAAATCAATATATAGGACTCCATTGTTTGTCGGAATTGAAAGAATTCATGGTATATATGGTTTATGGATATTGATTTCCCAATTAATATAGTCGTTAACTATTACACAAACCATAATTTCATGGTCATTGAATGAAAAATAGTCTTTGGAACAGAAAGTGGAGTGTAATTAGCTGGAGGCGCATTGAATGTCTCATTATTTTTGAATGAAACAACTTAACAATTGTACAAAATGCAAACCAAGATGAATGAATTCTTCTTTTGGTGGAAGTAAACACATTTAGAGTGTTAATAGGGTTTAGAATGGTTTGTTTTAATGAATATACTTAGTAGTTTAGGCACAAGTGTTAATTCATTATCTTTGTATCAAAAAGTGTGTTTGTAAACAAAAAAGGATACTTGCTAAGAAGAAATGATGGGACGGACTCTTTATTTTGTATTTCAACCAAATAATATCAATAAGAAAAGCAAATCAAGATCAGGGACTCCATTGTTTGTCGGAATAGAAAGAATTCAGGGTATAGATGGTTCATGGATATTGATTTGGCAATTAATATAG